>JAZAYU010000009.1:4369326-4488895 GCA_038501625.1 Corbicula japonica
CCATCCTCCCTGTAAGGAAAACAAAGATAAAAGTCAGTAAGTTTTTTTGTATTAACAATTTAAACAAAGTTTAAATGTAATAACCATCTGCAGTTTGTGAGAATAAAGCATGAGTGATTGTAAATTTGATGCAGTATCTGCAAAAAAGCAAAGAAATTCATGCAAAGAAAAGAAAAATTGCTTCTGTCAGCATAAATCTAACATTTTCCAGATATATCTGAAATACTGTACTGTAAAATATATAATTTTTATCTTGAAATCCCACATACAAATACCCACACAATATTTTAAAAATCCCAATTACAAATACCAGCAGGATATTTTTAATCCATAATCAATGACACAGGTAAAGACCATAAGCAGACTGTAGATGCACTTATATTTGTGGGGCATTAAATTATAGTGGTTTTACATAAAAGGGAATTTTCAAGTGTTCTTAAATGCATGATTAACAATATTTACAAATATGTTTTAGTTTAATTCTGTAATTGCAGTGTTTTCAAATTCATTTTAAAAACTGTGGCTTGATCTGCCGATGAAAACCAGGATAAATAAGTACTAGGAATATTAACACTTTCCTCCATAGATACACATTTATTGTGTGGGTGAACAGTTTAGATCCAGATCAGCTGACACATCTGTGCTGTCTGATCAGGATCTAAACTATTCGCTTTTTAATTCATTAGGTTATTTCTGACCAAAATGCGACCAGGGCAGATCCTGATCAGACAGCACAGATGTGACGGCTGATCTGGATCTACACTGGTCACACATGCGCAAAATGTGTATATATGGAGGAAAGGGTTAAAGAATTCACAGTAGTCCAAAATGATCAAATATTTGTTCACCGTTATAAATCAGGAATGTAGAGAACACATACCTAACAATGACCAAGGCAGCGCCATTAGGTCTGGAGTCTAGGAGGTAGGCAATAAATGCTCTCAGTCTCTCAGAGCCCTCATTTTTCAACTCAGGTAAATCACTCTGAAATATAGCAGTAAATCACTGAAATAATGTTTTGGGAATAGTCACATACACATATTAAAACTTGCACAAAAATCCAGAATGAAGAAAAATCTAATTAAAGTTATTAAACTAGGGTTTGTGACTTTCTTTGAATGATCAATATGTCTTTTGAGATTTGAAGGCATTGACTAATTAAAACTACAAAACTACAGCATGTTCTATCTAAAATTGTCACTGTAGTTACAAGAAAGAAATATTGTGTTTATCTGGAACAAATCTGGTGTATTTTAAAAACTTAATGTGATATATATTACAAAACTACTAGAATTAATGATACAATATCACTTATATGTTTCACTTCCCTATTCTGAAATTTGTTTATAGGTAGGTAGATGTATTATGTAAGGAGGATATTCAATGCTTTTAATCTAAGAACTCCAAAACATTTGTCTTGTTGGTTAGAAGATGTGATAAATAATCTTTCAAGTTTATTTTTCAAACTGTAATTTGATGAGTGGCAAACAGATAAATTATTTCATAAATGATTAACATCTGAGTTGAAGAGATACTGTTTCAATTAAATCCTCAGACGGACACAAGCCTTTAACACTCAAAATCTTCACTTATCAATATTATTGAGTATCATAAGAGATTGTTAAATGGAATCCCTTGAAATAACAAGAGCTGTCAGAGGAGACAGCATGCTCGACTATTCGAATCATTTGAAACAAATGCAATTTGAAGATTAAAACAATAATAACTATGGCCATACATTCATGTGCAATCAGGAAAAATATTAACAAGTGAATGGTACGGGAGAAATTCTTTTCAAATAACAGAAATAATTCCTAAATGTACCATAAATATTAAACTGAATAGGGGAATAACTATGAAATATTTCTGAATTTGTTAGAAAACTTGTTAGTAATTTTTTATTAGAGACATTTACTTTTAGTCAAATATCAATCACTTCAGTAATGTTACAGAAAAAGAACTGAAATGAAAATATAATGGTAGTTTGAAGTTGATACCTTAAGTATTTGCAAAGTTATCGATGAAGTGCACTTAAGTGAAAATATAAGTGAAACTAGAAATGTGTCCATAGGACACGGACGGCATCATTTTCAGACACTCAAGTGCAATGATGGGAATAATACGCGATACACTGCCCTTCATGGTGAACATTTGTGTGAAGTTTTTTTTGAAATCCCTCCATTTATAATGAAGTTACAGCCTGGACAAGAAAATTCTATTTTTAGTAACAGTGACCTTGACCTTGGACCTTCAGGCTTGGGTATTGTGCGGACACACTGCCTTTTCATGAACATTTGTGCAAAGTTATTTTGAAATCCCTCCAGTTATAACAAAGTAACAGCCAGGACAAGATAATTCTATTTTTAGTAACAGTGACCTTGACCTTTGACCTACAGGCATGGGCATGGTACGTGACACACTGCCCTGTCATGGTGAACATTTGTGTCAAGTTATTTTGAAATCCTTCCATTCATAACAAAGTTACAGCCTGGACAAGAAAATTCTATTTTTAGTAACAGTGACCTTGACCTTGGATCTACAGGCATGGGTATTGTGCTGACACACCGCCTTGTCATGGTGAACATTTGTGCCAAGATATTTTGAAATCCCTCCATTCATAACAAAGTAACAGCCTAGACAAGAAAATTCTATTTTTAGTAACAGTGACCTTGACCATTGACCTACAGGCTTGGGCATGTAAGTGACACACTGTCTTGATATGGTGAACAATTATACCAAGTTATTTAAAAACCCAATAAGAAATAACAAAGTTACAGAGCGGACACGATTTTGCAAGAAAATTCTATTTTTAGTAACAGTGACCTTGACCTTGGACCTACAGGCATGGGTATTGTACGCGACACACCGCCTTGTCATGGTGAACATTTGTGCCAAGTTATTTTGAAATCCCTCCATTCATAACGAAGTTAAGGGCCGACTGTATATTTTGCTTAACACAAAATGTAAGCGAAAAAGGGGCATAATTTGAAAAATATTGGAAGAAGGGTTATGGGTCTTGTTGGTTGTGATGTAGATTTTGATGGTGAAAATATATTTCAAGTTTCAAGGCAATATCTCAAGTAGTTTTAAAGTTAGGGGCAAAATGCATATTTTGCTTGACACAAAATATAAGAAAAAAGGGGCATAACTTGAAATATATTGACAGCAGAGTTATAGGTCTTGTTGGTAATGATGTAGAATTTGATGGTGAATATATATTCCAAGTTTCAAGTTGATATCTCAAGTAGTTTATAAGTTATGGACCAAAGTGCATATTTTCCTTAACGCAAAATTTAAGTGAAAAAGGGGCATAACTTGAAAAATATTTGTAGCAGAGTTATGGGTGTTGTTGGTAATGATGTAGAATTTGATGGTGAATATATATTCCAAGTTTCAAGTTGATATCATAAGTAGTTTTCAAGTAATGGACCAAAGTGCATTTTTTGTTTAACGGACGCCGACGCCGACGCCGACACCGGGGCGAGTAGGATAGCTCCCCTATTCTTCGAATAGTCGAGCTAAAAAAGCACTTCTCCAAGATAATATATATAAACAATACCGCATATACAAACCAAGCACTGTAACTTACAATGCCTCCCTCCTGCACAGCGGGGAAGTTAGGTCTGTCGAGCATATCCTGACAGAATTGTTCACTGACTGCACTGCCCAGGTACAGAAATATTGTATCACCAATGTCTAGCAAATATGCGCCATTCCGATCAATGTTCGCCGAGGACAGCTGGAGTAATGGCAGCTTCGGATACTCTATAGTACCCTTCTTTGTCATCTCCTATTAACCAACAATAAAATCACAATTTGATTTAATGTTGTTTAAACATCGAAGTTGTTAACAAATGTTAACTGTTAAACAGATAAAAAACTACAGTTCCTTCATTGTATTTAACAATTAATTTAATGGGATATGGCTATCCCATGTGTGAATAGTGTAGATCCAGATCTGCCAGCACATCCATGATGTCTGATCACGTTTTGCACACTTTCATTTTTAAGTCATTAGGTTATTTCTGAACAAAAAGCAACCAGTGTAGATCAAGATTAAACAGCATGGAAGTGCCAGCTGAACTGGACATACACTGTTTACCCATGCTATAAAATCCATATGGAGTAAAGTGTTAAGAGATTTCAGATTCTGACAATTAAACTTTCCAGATTACTTCTCAGAAAAACCAGTCGCCACACATCGTGTTTGATGTTTTGGTTATAAGCCAGAATCTAACTGAAATGGAAATTTGAAGTATTTTTGAAATCACTTACAGCCTCCATAATGGTATGCACAGGGTAGAGATCTGGATACAACATTTGTATCAGCTGTGTGCATGGCAAGGTTTTACACAGGTGTAAGGCGTACGTTCTGTCATCTAACCTCGTAGATATACCAGTTCTGAATGCAGCCTAAATAAACAAAGATATCATAATAACACAATTTTCTAAAAGTTTTAATACAATATATATCATGTATTATACTACCTTAAAATATATTTAAGGATTGAATCAATATTTGATGGTTTTCATTTGGGTATGGAAAACATTTGGGTTGTTTAAAGTGTGGGAAGCCCGAAGGGCTTCACGCGTACTTTAAACAATCCAACTGTTTTTCATACCCAAATGAAAACCATCAAATATCGATTCAATCCTTATATTTACACTCATAAATACTCTCATAAATACAGAACTTATGAGAAGAATTTATGATATTACGGCTTTTTCGAATGGCTGTTGAAACAGCCACGTTGACAACAAAGTGAACGACGGCACGTTTTTTCGCAGCAACTCGTGGCAAAATGTGCGTGCTCTTCGACGTCACACGTCAAAACATTGTGCAACGTCCAATTAATTGTGAACGGTTCTTCTGTAGCCACGCCTTTGAATGTAATACGTCACACTGTTTACTATCAGAAATTATGATTCGTTAGATGAATAAGACTTCATCGTAGAGGACGAAGTTGAAGTATAAATATTTAAAATACAATTACATCACTAAGTAAAACTTACAATAATTACCTGGCTTTCTAACCTTGTGCAAGCTTGTCATAATTAACAATTTGCTAATAATATTAAATGGTTTACATAATTAGAACATTCAATCTTTATTTACAGAACAAATACAGAATGACCACCCATCAGGGTCTGCTGCTCTAAGTATGTCTCTGATCTACAACTCATGAATTTCTACATACACTGATTTTCCAATTTAAACAGCCAACTATCTAAAACTGTTCAGTTAAATAACAAGAGAAATATAATACTTTACATGGTGACATGAAAAATGTATGAAAAATGCTTACAGATTTGAGCAAAGCAAGACAGTAGAGGGGAATCAGTTTCAGTTGATCGTTGATGCAGAGGCCGCCAGTTTTCTGTGAGGCATGTAGGGAGCTGCCATAAGCGTTCAACATGTCAATGGCGGCATTCACAATGGCCTCTCTAGCATCTGACATAGACGCTGATATACTACGATCTGCAGCTGAAATATACAATTTTAATATAATAAATAAATGTAATTATAATTTTATCACTTTTAAACTGGCTTTACCTTAATTCATAAGGATCAAATTCTGGATACAGTGTGTATATAAGTTTTACATTTAGTTGTTCTAACTTATTCTAAATCAGATATATTTGGCAGAGTACATACATGAATGTACCCTGGAATTAAAAAGTCAAGATTTTACTGAGAGCTCTTCAGTTAAATATTTGTTTTAACTAAATTATACATTTTCTTTCAGTAACATCTGAAATTTAAAATTTACTAACAACAGTATTAAATAATACAAAGTAAAGTTCTGAATTATTTGGACATTTTTGTTTTTGGTGTTTAATGTCCCGCCTTAACTGGTCCATGTAGCATTTATTGATGTGGATTAAAAATGAGTTTGTAATTTAGATATAATATATTTATATATATATATATTTAAATTTATTATAAACAAAAGAAATAAACCAAGCATAAGAGACATATTACCCATTTTGGCAAGCAGAGCTATAATAGCCTGTTGATCAGCGCTGGCATGTATATCATTCAACTGATTGACCACTGGTAAACACAGGGTGTGTACTCGAATTCTTCTTTCACCTGAAAAATGAATATTTACTTTCTAGTGCTCTATGCTCTTTTCCGATTACCCTTTACTCCATATATACATGTTTTAATGCGAGTGTGAACAATGTAGATCCAGATCACATTCATGCCATCAGATCAGGATCTGCACTGTTCCCTTTTGGACAGAAATAATCTAATTAATCATCTGATTGACCACTAGTAAACACAGGGTGTGTACTGGAATTCTTCTTCCACCTGTTTACTTTCTAGTGCTCTATGCTCTTTTTCCAAAACCCCTTAACTCCATATAGAGTGTTTTATGCGTGTGCAACCGTGCAACCAGTGGTGTGCAACCGTGCAACCAGTGGTGTGCAACCGTGCAACCAGTGCAGATCAAGATCTACACTGTTCCTTGATCTGCACTGTTCACTTTTCGACAGAAATTACCTAAGATATCAAAAAGTTAACAATGTAGATCATGATCAGATGCACAGTGCATGATGATATGGTGCTACACAGTGCATGATGATATGGTGCTACACAGTGCATGATGATATGGTGCTACACAGTGCATGATGATATGGTGCTACACTGTTCAACCAGGCAATAAAGCTGTATCTGCAGAGGAAAGGGATAATGTATAGTGGTATGAACATGGATTGTGAACACCCATGTGATAAATTCATTTTTGAGAACCAGTCTGATGAAAAACCCTGGCCACCGCTACTCCTGCTAGGAATATTTTACTTATCACAAAAGGAATTCATATCCTATGATCATGAACATGAAGTTTTTTGAAGCATTGTATTTTCATAAATCCAGGCCATTTTCACATTTTTAAAATTGATTCCATAAGTTCAAAATATCTTACCACATCATTTCTAGACAATAAAATAAGAAAGAAAGTAACAGATGGGGATTAAGAAGAACATTTTGCTTATTCAGTTAAATAAGCTTGCGCAACACACATCTGAAGATTATAAGCTTCTACCAATCCAAGTCAGATATTAAGCAGGTTGTGTGATAACTCGTTAATGACAAAACAAAAACACATGTTGACTCACCTTTACTTGATGTGTACAGTAGGGCTGCCTGGAAACACATTGTAGACATGTCGGTGAGAGATTCCTCTATAGACATCTGCATACCGAATCCTGCATCAGGGTTCACATTAGGCAAGGACAACAAGTCAGTGGATCTCACAAAGAAGTTACCATGGAAAGTATGTATACTGATCCCTGAAAAAGTTTTGGACACAATTTGAATATTACATGGCTGAAGGTTATAAAGCTGAGTTTGGAAACCAGTCTCAAATCTCAAGGATCTGATTGATGCTTGAGATTTGAGACTGGTTTCCATGCTCAGTTTTATAACCTTGGGCATATGTTACAAAATACATTAGGAACTTTATCTCTGTCTACAGTTACTCTAGTATTGCATAACAACATAACTAATATATATGTTCATGTATTTTATTTACCTCAATTTTTTTTTCATTTAATTTGTGATGTTTTAAACGTATACCTCATGGAAACATTATATCCCATTAGTGAACAAATATTATATCCTATTAGGGAACAGGGTAGATCCAGATCAGACTGCACAAATATGAAGTCTGATATGGACTACACTGAATGCTTTTATATTTTTAACATTATTTTTATTGGTCTTTAGAGTCAGTTTGGTGTTCCTGGCCTTTCTCAGAATTGTTTTTTTTTTATATTTCTTTTAGTTGTGTTAGCGTTAGATCCAAAACTGATTCAATTCAAAAGTATAAAAAAGACTTCTTTACAAAAATGGTAGTACAGACAACAAAAGGGCCTAAAAAAGTAAACAGCTTTGAAATATTTGCTTAAAAATTCAGAACTTTGCAAAAATACAGTAGTTATTCAATAATCTGAGGATGACTTACCCTTTGAGCACCTTATTCTCATCACAGATTCAAAGCCAATCTTTCTTGTCAGATAGCGACGTAGGTCTGCCTCAAACTTCTCCGTCAGATGTGGTGTCCTGATAGCATGGTATGAGGGGTAATATGACACACAACCTCCAGAAAACTTTGATATACATTCTGTAATGGAATTAACCCAAAAAAAATGATAAGAAAATTATTACTGGAAAACTAAACACAGTCAGTATAGGCAGCTGTACTGCAAGCTTTATTTTTAGTCATTGAAAATAATTCCCATTTGTTAAATTAATAACTAAGTTTTGGTGCCAGTCTGTTTAATGATACAGGTGTATTACTCTGTTCAGTCTTTTTTTAAACTTAAATGTATCATATTCTTCCCCAAGCCTAAATACATTATTTTTCAAGTTAAACATATTGAAGCCCTAAAGCCCTAAGCCTCGATACATGTTTCATTTAGTTATACCTACTGCAGCTCTTAAGCCTCAATACATGTTTCATTCAGTTATACCTACTGCAGCTCTTAAGCATCAATACATGTTTCATTCAGTTATACCTACTGCAGCTCTTAAACCTCAATACATGTTTCATTCAGTTATACCTACTGCAGCTCTTAAGCCTCGATACATGTTTCATTCAGTTATACCTACTGCAGCTCTTAAGCCTTAATAAATGTTTCATTTAGTTATACCTACTGAAGCTCTTAAGCCTCGATACATGTTTCATTTAGTTATACCTACTGAAGCTCTGAAGCTTCGATACATGTTTCATTTAGTTATACCTACTGAAGCTCTTAAGCCTCGATACATGTTTCATTTAGTTATACCTACTGAAGCTCTTAAGCCTCGATACATGTTTCATTTAGTTATACCTACTGAAGCTCTTAAGCCTCGATACATGTTTCATTTAGTTATACCTACTGAAGCTCTGAAGCCTCGATACATGTTTCATTTAGTTATACCTTCTGAAGCTCTTAAGCCTCAATAAATGTTTCATTTAGTTATACCTACTGAAGCTCTTAAGCCTCGATACGTTTCATTTAGTTATACCTACTGAAGCTCTTAAGCGTCAATACATGTTTCATTTAGTTATACCTACTGAAGCTCTAAAGCCTCAATAGATGATTCATCTAGTTATACCTACTGAAGCCCTGAATGCTCGACAATATGTGAATCATTTTGTTATACCTACTGAAAACCTTAAGCCTCAATAATTGTTTCATTTAGTTATACCTATGGAAGCCAGATCTGCATACTGTCCATTAAACATGAAGAGATCTACAGCTATCTGCTGGGCTGAACAGTCTAATGCCAACTTCTTGTAAAAATCTGTCGCAGGTCCAAGACTTGAAATGTCCTATAATGTAACAGAGAATATACCTATGATTGAAACATGAACTTTTCAACATTTGATTTTATTTACCACAGAGCTGTAATAAGCCATCTTTAAACTGCAAAAAAATCAAATGGTAAGAAATGTTTGCTGATCAGGATTTTCAAACATGATGTAATAATTTAAAAGTTCCCTCTGAAAGCAGAAATAGTTATGTGAAAACCAGAAAAAATATAACTGCCAACTAGACCAATAAACTTTCATCTTTTTCAAACATGGTTAACCCTTTCCTGTTTAGATACACCTTTATTGCTAGGGCGAACAGTTTAGATCCAGATCAGCTGGCACATCCGTGCCGTCTGATCAGGATCTAAACTGTTCGCTTCTTGATTCATTATGTTATTTCTGACCAAAATGCGACCAGTGCAGATCCTGATCAGACGGCACGGATGTGCCGGCTGATCTGGATCTACACTGGTCGCACATGCGTAAAAATGCGTATATATACAGGAAAGGGTTAACCCTTTATTCCATATACATGTAAATGCCTTTTTGTCCGTGTCATTTGATATTGATCAACATAGTTTTCCCAGGCAATAAAGATGTATCTTTGGAGTAAATGGTGAAAATGGTAAATATTGTTGGACATACTTTGGAAGTTTTCTGTGTGGAATCCTCCCTGTTCTGAAGAGCACCAGGCCCGTGTGTAGGTAACACAGTCTGCATCACAGTCACTCTACCCCCAGTTGCTGACTGCAAGAAAATAAATACATGCTTTGCTTAACTGATAATAACGATACTTCTAACTAAATTGTTGTTTTTCTTCTAAAAACAGTACATTTCGGAGCTCACTTTGAGGTACAGGTTACAGCTTCTGTCGGATGAAGTGTTCAGGTTGGTAGCAATGTTCCGGTGCTGTAGCGTAAGTTCCTTTGTCAACAGACTTCTTTATCACAGTAAGATAGAACTGTTGTATCACCCAAGGTCAAGCAGAAAACATTGTACAAGCAAAATACAAACAGAATACCAAGTACAGCATGAATATTCAGCAGATTAAATAAAATTTGGATAATATGACTCTTTATTCATTTTTTTTAAAGATAATATCGGTTTCATGAATGTTGGTGTGAAATAAGATCATTTCTTGAATTTCATATTACAAGAGATGACTGGTTCAAATTAAGGAGTCTCCAAATTAATCGATCACAAGCTATTGTTTCCATAGTGCTCTCTTTGATAAATTCACTTACCATCATTTTGAAGGCTGCCTGCAGAGCAGCACCAAGGGCACTTCTAGTTTCCATGTTGTTCTCAAACAGAGTGGGCAGCTGGTTTAACAGGTCAATCACCAGACCTTTACACTCATTTAAGTTGACTAGTAGATCATCTGGACATGGCAGGAAAATATCTAAATGAGAAACAAGATTGAGCTTTCATTGAGTCATGAATAACTTGGTTAAAATATTCTTTTGTAGCTCTTACAAAAATAGTGTGACTTCAGTATATTCTTAAATTTCTAATGTTCATGAAATTTACAATCAAATTGATCCATTATTTTACCCCCTCTCCCCAAGAAATAATTGTATGATTGCATGTAAACTTAACCCTTTCCTCCATATATACCCAAATATGGCATGGACAAACAGTAGATCCAGATCAGCTGTCACATCTGTGCTATTTTTTTAGGATCTACACTGTTCGCTTTTTGATTTATTAGGGGTTTTTTTACCAAATAAAACAACAGTGCAGATCCTAATGAAAAGGCACTGACGTGCTAACTGATCTGGAACTACACCATTTTCTCATGCCATAAAAGGCATATATATGGAGAAAAGGGTTCAGACTATTAAAGGCAAGTAAGCTAACAATCTATGAAAATGCTGTTTTACCACATGAAATAAATATTTAAATGTTAAGTAAAAACTATTTAAAGCTAGAAAGTTAAAAATCCACGAAAACCATAAAGTATCATACCCATGAACATTAATGCACTCATGGAAGACACTTCAGTAAGTTTATAACAAAAGCTTCATGGATGATAGGTGTCAGTTAAATATCAAACAAGCTATTTATTAAGTGTTAGGTTTCTCATAGAGACAGATCAGACATTATTTGGTAACAGATAAAACTGTCAATTGCTGTTTTTAACAGGTTAAACATTTTCTGGGGTTTCACTTGCTGCTGAAACTAAAGGGTCATTTTGATTATTTTAGGAGATTCTGCCTATTAATAGCCAAAATACCCCTAATTGAAGGAAAATGTCCCTAAAATCATAGGGGTCAAAATGGTGCATTTTGGACATTTCAAGTTAAAGGGTCATCCCAGGGTCAAATGAAACCCCTGATTATATCTTGCCAATACATATTAATTATGTATGAGATCAGAATTTATTACTTTTCTAGATGCTCATACCTTCCACATCTGTGACCGTGAGCATTTGAGGCTGGGAGAGGCCGTCAGCCAGGTTAAAGAAATGCACATTACTGTCATATGCAATAAAACCAATGTGTGTGCGTGAGTCTCCAGGAATCCTGTCCAAAACATCTAATATTGTCTCGCAAAACACAGTCAAATATCCTGAAATAACAAACAAAGTAAGACATAAGATGAACTTCATTTCTCTGAAAGAGCAGATATCAGGCAGTTAAACATGTACTTATTTGCATATAAATATGGTAAAGCTGATGTCTCTGATCACTCACAATATCTTATGTCTTTCATAACAAAAGTAACCGCAGCAAAGAAACCATGCTTCACAAAAAGCTTATTTGTCGGTCTACAGGTTTTCTCCTGAATTTTTGAAAGTTGTATGACTTTAATGATATTTGAGATGTTTATAGAAGGAGATATGACTTTTTTGTTACCATTGCAAAATTTCAGTCAAAATGAACAGATATTTCTAGTTTTCTTCCAGACTATTTCAGAGAAAACACTATGTTCAAAAGTGAAACAGTGGCTCGACTTTTCTCTCCAGACTTCCGTTTCCACTAGTAGTAGTACGAGGGCTGTCCGGAAAATTCATATACTACTTTATTTTTTGCACTCAACCAATACATACATAAAACAAATTTGGCCAGAAAATACATACATATCTAACAAACAAATTTACAAAAAACTGTCAGGCTGTGATGAACATTAACATAAAAACAGTCCTAACGTCCAACATATATACATAATCATGGAGCACTTTTAAACGTCATCAACGTTAAATGAACGTCATGAAATCACTCCTTCTCAAAAATATCGCCCACATGATTTTACTCATTTCTGATAACGGCTGACCCATTGCTGGTATACCCCTTTGTACCATTTTCGATCAAGACCAGATATCGCTGATCTAACACCTATGCGAAGTTCTTTCAAATCTGCAAATCTTTTACCACGCAATTCTGACTGTTCTAACGCGTTCTACGTAATTCGGCTCTTCTACTTTTAGTCGTCTGCTTCGTTTCTTATCTAACACATTTTCATCCCCGCTTCTAAATCTGCTGTGCCACTTAAACACAAGTTGCCTTGAACATTTACCGGTCATATTTGCTTTTGAAATAAACTTCCACGTCTCAGTTGGTGTCATATTAGCATGAACACAAAACTTGATAACACTCCGTTGCTCCGTCCGTGAAATTGACGTCATTTTTTCGAAACAAATGTTAAGCGCCCCCAATGCGTCTAACGGTCGTTTACAACTTGTTTATTAAAGTATGATGTTGTAATTTTCACAAAATGTCATGCAATGATATCAAATAACTTTGCGTAAGTAAAAACATGTTAGGCATAAAACTTTTATTTTTATTAACTTTTGTTTTGAGTAGCTACTGTCATGGAATCAAAGTGCTCCGTGAACTGTCGGTCATGTTACCATGGCGATGGGCGTTTTGCAAATATTATTGTTATCATGTTTATAAATTTAGAAATATGTAGCCAATACATACTTAAGCAAAATACCAAAAACAGCTTATTGATATGACTGCTAATAATTATTCTGTAGCCTTGTCTACGAACTTTCCGGACAGCCCTCGTAGAAAGGGAAGTCCGGATTTCAAAGTCAAGTCACTGTTTCACTTTTCAACATTCAAGGATTTAGATGATACTGCTAACAATAAGAATAAAATGAATAACTATGAAAGAAGAGCTGACACACGCCATATCTTTCTTTATGAACATATCAAAATCATTGACGTCCAACAACTTGAAAATTCAGGAGGAACCCACCTAAAATATACAAATCAAATAATTAGCACAAATACTTTCTTGCATAATTTATTTCCAAGTTTTTACAGAATGGCATGAGTAAAGTAACAAAATTGTTTGTTTGGAAAACTTATAAAGGAACATAAAACCAATATACTCCTTATGCAAAATTTTGCGGAACTTTTAAACTGAAGTTGAAAACACTTACCAGTTTCAATGGCATTGAAAGACACATCTAACAAAAACAGGTAAACTGCTGGCTGAGGCGGCCTTAACTGAAAAGAAACAATAGATAATAAATTCATAAAACTAATGCAAATGAATGAATTAATACAGCTGATATATATCTGTAAAAATTATAATTCTATTCAAAATATGAATTTTAATAAAAGCATCTTTATCTTTTTTTTATTTGTTGCAAACAAAACATTTTTCTGGAGAATTTTTGATATAAAGTTAAAAATATTGCCAAAAAGTGATAATAACTCAAACTCTGCATTCAACCATCTTGAACCTCAGAACATATACTATCTATACAAAAACTAAAACCCCCAAACCCCAACATTTTATATTTTTTCTGTACGAAATCTATGTTTTTACACCTTCCTATAGAAACTAAAGGCTTAAACATTTGTTTCATGCACTAAAAATATTCAAAGTACAAAACATCAATCATCAATTTTCATTTCCAAACTACAATTCACATAGCTTGTCAGTCTCATTCCTGGAAAACAGGTTAAATCTGAAGCGCCAGGTTTCTTTTTTGTTGAGCAAATATTTTAACTAGTAAGAAAAATTGAATTTATTTTTTAAGAACTATTTAAGAAACATACCATATATTCAGAAGGGGCAATGAACTCTATGGTAGCTGACCGCACTTCCGGTCTCCTTTGTGGATCCCCATAGGTTTTGGTTACAGGATCAAAGGAAAACTCATCTGGCACTGTAAAACAAATAATTTATTGTCTGATGGGTTTTACAATGGTATACTCACTTACATTTGCTGGTCAGCAAGTCAGTTCATCCTTCAGTTATCTTCTCTGATGTGTATCCTGGATTTTAAACCACCAATAAATGCAAACCATATCCCAATGAAAGTTACAAACACTTAGCTAACTGAAAATGGAATTTCAGATGTGAGCTGAATATTGCAGCTTTGGAGTCATAATTGAAAAAAACATTACCTTATCATATTCACAAAACCACACCTACTGAACATAGGTGGTCAAACATGATATGTTTTAATTATGATTAATTTGTGTGCTTTAAAACTGAGCCGGTCAATTTTTTGTTCACAGAAGAATATGGCAGACATTTATTGATCAAGCAGCAACTGAAAAGATATTCAAGTTTAACTGAATAAGAGCAAGTTGTAAATGAGAACCATGACAAGTGTATAAAGCATTAAAATCTCAACCTTTCATAAATATAATACACAGATGTCTCATAGTCTGACAGTTACCATAAAGGCATACTCACATTCATTTACCCTGTAACAGAGGTTACATTTCCACCTTCGACTGTCTACAAAGTACACAAAGGGGTTGATATAGGTGCGGCATGACCTACAGCGTACGATTACGCTCGACTGTATCACAGGCAGTTGCTGCAAACATATCAAATACTATTTTTAATCATTTACTCAACAGATAGGGTTTTTTTTGCCTGTGCGAACAGTTTACATCAAGATCAGCTAGCACATCCATGCAGTCAGATCAGGATCTACATGATTCACATTTAGATCAATTAGGTTATTTCTGATCAAAAGGTGACCAGCGTGAATCGATTGATGGGGAAAGATGTGCTGGATGATCCAGATCTACACTGGTAGCACAATATATATGAGGTAAAGGGTTAAAATAAATATTCTGGACCAGAAGGTATTATAAAACAAATAATCTATTATTCTCAATATATATATAATGCTTTAAATGGACTCTAACAGACAATCAATAACAACTTTAGCTAAGAGTACTGATTCTAATATTGAAGTCCTGCTAGTATGGATCCATTATGCAAACATTTATGTTGTTTAACACAAAATAATCGGTACTGATGGTAATATATCTTAAACAGGCATTGCATACCGACAAATCCTTAAAAGGATGTATGAGGATTCCCAGAGGTAACCTAGACTTGTTCAATAGGGCTTGTGTCTGGGGAATAGCATTCAACGTGCAACGAAACACCCTGTAAAATAAACAGATATGTAAATTTATTAAATGAAAAAATAGATTATCATTTATGCCAAACCCAAACAAAACACCCCACGTAACACCCTGAAAAATAAACACGGATATTAATTCGTTAAATGAAAAAATAGATTATCATTTATGTCACTCCCCACACACACACACAACATCAAAAACACCACACATCAAAAAATGTAACTGGAGAAGACAGAATTTTCAGTTCTCTTAAAACACTTAATATTAGATGCTTTATATACAAGTTATATAAAATCTTTTGGCACTTACTCAGGGTTGCAGTTGATATTTCTGTTATCATTTGGTATGACAGGTTTTGGTATTTCAACCCCATCAGGAGGCAGCAATCTCTTCTGTTGTAACAAGTTGATATTCTGACTACCCTGCAAAAGACAATAGAAGTAAATATTTACCAACTATTGTACCATAGCTTACGAGAAAATTAAATAGAAACAAATTTAATTTACCAACACTTGCTTGTTCATTTACAATTTAATGTACATGCTTAATACTTCTCAGAAAACACTGTACTCATTGTTCACCTTTTATTTTTCATACATTTAAACATATCCATCTGAAATGCTAATTATAGTCTGAAAGACTTTTGTACGTAATGTGTGAGATTGCATTGATGAACATGATCCAAGTGTTTTAAGTGTTAACAAAATGATGAAAACAAGAAAATTCTGTGATTTATAATATAGGATTCTGGGACTGTTCCTTTCTCATTAAAATGTCGAGTGATTTACTACAATATCTTTATTTAGAGGAAACAGTTGATAAATTTAATGGTTTGTGAGAGCCACACCAAGATATCATGATCTCCTTATGTTTTTACTGCAAATATGCCATAACAAACTAGTTGTTTTTTCAGAAAACCATCGACATCAAGGAAAATAAAACTAGAATCTGTTTTTGTGAAAAACGCATGTCTTCCCCCGTCGCCCTATTGAATGAAGGCCAAGGAAGTGATATCACCTTTTTGAAACTGAAGCCTGTGTCATTTATTATGGTATAATGAACATGCACATATATATATATATAAACTCTACGGGCCCCTGTGATGTTGAAGTCTGGCCTAAATACCCCAAAGTCAACAGGGTTCTTCAAGGCTGTAACAGCAACCATTGTATGAAGTTTGTAGGCTCTAGGTAAAATAAAACTCCAGTTAGTGAGAGGAAACCATTTTCACTCATCGGGCCCCTGTGACCTTGACCTTTGACATACTGACCCCAAAATCAATAGGAGTCCTCTACTCAATAAGGACATCCATCGTATGAAGTTTGAAGGCTCTGGGAAAAATAGAACTCCTGTTATTGAGTGGAAATGGTTTTCACACTTCGGGCCCCTGTGACCTTGACCTTTGACCTACTGACCCAAAATCAATAGGGTTCTTCTACTCAATAAGGGCTATCCCCCTACGAAGTTTGAAGGCGCTGGGTCAAAGGGTACTCAAGTTATTGAGCAGAAACGGTTTTCACACTTCAGGCCCCTGTGACCTTGACCCTTGAACCACTGACCCCAAAATAAATAGGGTTCTTCTACTCAATAAGGGCTATCACCCTATGAAGTTTGAAGGCTCTGGGTCAAAGGGTACTCAAGTTATTGAGCGGAAACGGTTTTCACACTTCTGGCCCCTGTGACCTTGACCTTTGACCCACTGACCCCAAAATCAATAGGGTTCTTCTACTCAATAAGGGCTATCACCCTATGATGTTTGAAGGCTCTGGGTCAAAGGGTACTCGAGTTATTGAGCAGAAACGGTTTTCACACTTCGGGCCCCTGTGACCTTGACCTTTGACCTACTGACCCCAAAATCAATAGGGTTCTTCTACTCAATAAGGGCTATCACCCTATGAAGTTTGAAGGCTCTGGGTCAAAGGGTACTCAAGTTATTGAGCGGAAACGGTTTTCACACTTTGAGCCCCTGTGACCTTGACCTTTGACCTACTGACCCCAAAATCAATAGGGTTCTTCTACTCAATAAGGGCTATCACCCTATGAAGTTTGAAGACTCTGGGTCAAAGGGTACTCAAGTTATTGAGCGGAAATGGTTTTCACACTTCGGGCCCCTGTGACCTTGACCTCTGACCCCAAAATCAATAGGGTTCTTCTACTCAATAAGGGCTATCACCCTATGAAGTTTGAATGGTCTGGGTCAAAGGGTACTCGAGTTATTGAGCGGAAACAGTTTTCACACTTCAGGCCCCTGTGACCTTGACTTTTGACCTACTGACCCCAAAATCAATAGTGTTCTTCTACTCAATAAGGGCTATCACCCTATGAAATTTGAAGGCTCTGGGTCAAAAGGTACTCGAGTTATTGAGCAGAAACGGTTTTCACACTTCGGGCCCCTGTGACCTTGACCTTTGACCCCAAAATCAATAGGGTTCTTCTACTCAATAAGGGCTACACCCTATGAAGTTTGAAGGCTGTGGGTCAAAGGGTACTCCAGCTATTGAGCGGAAACGAAGTGTGACAGACGGACTGACGGACAGACGGACAAGGCAAAAACAATGTCTCCCCCAGAGGGGGGGAGACATAATAATAATGATTTTACAGTTTTGCGTGAAAAGTGATTGAAATGATGGGACAACACAAAGAATAGTTAAGGTGAGGCATAACATCTACACCAGAGAGTGGAAAGAAAAAGACACTAGATTTATGTTACTTAGTATTGGCTTTTAGACAAACTGTGAAAAAATCCAAGGTCCAACCAAAAATTTGAAACAATGTAAAAAGTGTTAATGTAATGAACTTCAATTATTTTAGGTAATGTCAGGCAGGATTTACATTTCAACAAAAATAAGTAATGAAAACAAAAAAAGTGCAATTTAACAACTTTTAACATATTTTTAAGCTTGAAAGGCCCAGGAAAGCCACTGTATGAAATGTCTTAGTTGATAAACTGTATGTACATGTACCTGTACTGTCATGTTGTTGAATGATGATGTCATAGAATTCACCCCGGCATTTGGTTTTGGATATGCATTCACAAATTCACCAATAGTTTTGCCTGTAGGACCGTACTGTGCTTGTTCCTGACCTTGGGATGGAGGTTGTTGGTTGGTTGATGGCGGCATTCCACTAATAGATGTTGGAGGGGGAGGATATCTATACTGATTTGAAGCCACTGGTTGTGGTGGAAATCCTGGTGGCTGATTGACGCCAGAAGATGGAGGATTGAATCCCTGTGACATGCCTGTCGGTGGCGGCATAGGAAATCTTGGTTGTTGTTGAGCAGAAACAGGAGGCGGAGGAAATCCAGGGTGTTGCTGACTTGATGACATGGGTGCTGGAGGAAATCCTGGTCTCTGGTTTGCTGACACTGGAGGAAATCCTGGTCTCTGATTGGCTAACACTGGAGGAAAACCTGGTCTCTGATTGGTTGATACAGGAGCAGGAGGGAATCCAGGTCTCTGATTGGGTGCAGACGTTGGAGGGAACCCTGGCTGAGCATTATCCACTGTGGTTGTGGGAAATCCAGGTCTCTGATTGGGTGCAGACATTGGAGAGAACCCTGGCTGAGCAGTTGACACTGAACTGGCAGGAAATCCTGGCCTCGGTGGCTGGCCAGCCATCATGGGAGGCTGAAACTGAACACCTTGACTGACAGCAGGGTAACCCTGGCTGCTTAATGGAGGAGGCTGGCTGCCCAGCGGAGGTGGAAACCTTTGTGCAGCACTGTATGGAGGTCTAGGCTGGCTGGATGGAGGCATTCCTTGTGGCTGCTGAGGAGCTGTATATGGAGGTCCAGGCTGGCTGAAAGCAGGAGCCCCCGGCTGTTGCTGAACAGAGCCATACAAAGTTCCTGGTTGGCTAGATGGGGGAATCTCTGGCTGCTGCTGTGGTATGGTTTGTTGGGACACTAATGGAGAACCTCGCTGCAGTTCTTGCTGATTTGAAGAAGGAAACCCAGGAGGCTGGGTCTCTTGTTCTGTAACATAAATTTAAACATTTGAAAAGATATGCTGCAGCAGAATAAGAACAAAGAATATTTCAGGGGTGACAACAAACTTACTTTATCAATTCAGGAAACTACCTGTAGCCTGAAACCACTATACAAGGGCACAAGAATGGATAATTGTAATGAAGCTCCTTGGATAAAAATGGTTCATATTCATAACTATCATTTTTTTACAAACAAAGATTTGTAAATGTGTTCTCAGGGCTTAATTTCCTTCTTTAGTAGAGTCCTTTTATGGGCACCTTCCCCTCAGAAAATTTCTTTACAATCATGCAGTTTTCCCCAAAAAGTAACTTTACATCAGGTTTTTTCATTCCCCTTAAAAAATCATGCTTTTTTCCTCAAAATTATAGGGCATGGGCCCTTCCGCAGGCAGTGAGAAAAAAGCCCTGGTCCTTGAGGCAAATATCTATCACCATCGATTTTGGCAACATATCTTGTTAAGGTTTTCAAATATTTTGTTGTGTGCATACAATCTCACCAATCAGACAGCACATTTATGTACATTATATTTTACAAATGGAGCAGAGTACACCAAAGACATACCAGGCCTGAAGGTTATAAAGCTGAGCATGGAAACCAGTCTCAAATCTCAAGCATCAGTCACCATTTCAGCCAATCAGATGCTTGAGATTTAAGACTGGTTTCCATGCTCAGTTTTATAACCTTCATACCTGGAGTACCTCGAAACTGTCCTTCCAGCGCATCCAAGTTCTGGTTCACTACAAATGGAGAGTTTGTCCTGGAGGATTTTGGTGAAGGAGGACCTGAAGAAATACATTATCACAAGTTAACAGTAAACAGTTGAACGAACGACTGTGCAAGTCCTTAATTCAGAAGAAACTTTGGATGCCCAAACTGTTAAGCCAAATTTATTAAGACAGCAGCATTATATTTTTGTCCTGCTCAACATGAAGAAACCTAGTTTAATTAAAATGTAACAAAAGAGTAGCAGTATACATTCTGTCATAGCTCAGCAGTAATTGGAAGCACTTGTCTATATGTATATGTAGCTAAATGTACTATTTTTAAAAACAAGTGTACTTTGCTATTTACAGATAACTGTGTCCATTCAGCTAACACAGGATTGCTATTTAAAGATAGTTGTGTCCAGTTAGCTAAAATATTATGCTATTGACAGATAAATGAAAGCTAGCACATGGTGGCTACATTTTGTACAGATAGTTGTGTCCAGATTGCTTACATATGAATGCTATTTACTAACAGTTATTTCCAAAAAGCTAATACATGATAACTTTTTACAGAAAGTTGTGTCCAATAAGCTAGTATTATTTGAATAATTATCTATATTAGTGTTGTATCTATAGCGGGATAGCGGGGCGCGGCGCCCCACCCTTTTTGAAGAGCGCCCCTCTGCCCTAAATCTCAAACACTCTGCCCTTTTCCCCATAAACGCCCTTTTGTCTTCAATAATTAATGTCAACCACCACCAATTCTGCCTTTGTTTATTCAATGCCTGTGTTTTTCCAACTTACCTTGTGTAATAAACAAAACGCAGTGATGCATGTATACATTACAGCGACCGTCTGAAATCTAGTCCCAGACAAGTCATTAATCAATATCTGGACAAGTGGCAAATACACAGAAACCCAGTGTCAAAAAACTTGTTAGTCATAAACAGCTGATTAGCCTAATCAACAGCATGTGCCCATGCGGCGTATCAAACGTTCCGACCGACCCCCCTTGGAGTCAATTAATTGTCGCATCACTTGCTTCTATACTCCAATAAACTGTCTAGCATATTGGTACAGTATTTTTTTTGTATTAAAAACAGGTTATCTGATAATTTTAAAACGAAAATAAAGAAAAGTATCGTAATTCTATACAGTAATTCGCTTGTCCCATTATTTTCAATTTGCCGGTATCACTCGTTTTTAACAAAGTACTCTTTCAAACAAGCATTCATATTCGGAAAGGAAACTTGTTTACACAAAAATAACTTTATTTCAATGGTTGAAGCCATAGAAAACAGGAACTTTAAAAAAATTATGAAAAAATGCTCACTTTCAAAACGGAAATTGTACGACTTTTTGCCAATTTTTCTATTATTTAGTAAGTTCAATTTTGATACCTTGATGTCTTAAAACTGCTCAAATTACATGGAAAACTCAAGGAAACATCATTCTAGTTCTCTTGTTAAAATTTCATATTCATCATGTACACTCTAAATTTTATTAGAAATTACAACCGGTGAAAGTGTAAACAATTTCGGACAGCAATAATTTCGGATATGTTTTTTTCCCACAATTATTCTAAGGTTTATTTTTTTTTAAGTAACTTATAAATTTTGACTATCACATAAATTGGCCAAAATCTAACCTACAATATCATCAAGTATCACTAAGTGCCAGACAGAACTAAGGATACACTTTCAATTTAAACAAGATTGTACTCTGGCTGTTCTGTTGTCAGAGTTAGTCACATGATAATTCATTGATTCAGATTTGTTTGAAAAAGCATATTCACCTATTCACAAACCCCTACCCCACCCAAAAACAAAAAAAACACAACAACAACTTAAGTTTAAGTATGCTGAAAAGTGCCCTTTTGCTAGCGAAAAACACGTATTTGCCCCTGCCCCTTTTTGACAGCACCCTGCCCTTTTTTCACAGCACCCTGCCCTTTTTTAATCCTGGATACAACACTATATATGATTAATTATTTCATATTAGTAAGCTCAATTGTTGATTAGAAAATAAAACAGTTAAAACAAACCAATATTTTTATAATTATCTGACGCTATAAACCAAAATGTTTTTCATTCCAAAGCTTTATAAATCGAATCCCTCATTATAAAGAAGATAACTAATGAATGTTTTGCATAAAACAAAACCTAAATTATGCTATTATTTCAAATAGGCTCTTTTTCTGTCAAATATTTAAAAAACAAACAAAAACAAGTTGATCAAATTCAAGTATACAAAAGCCCACACAGTTGGAAAGAAGAGAAAATCACATGCTTGATCAGGGCTCAGGCTAGTCAAATAACACAATATTATATATACCATATTGCCACACAGCTGTTGGACTGGGACTTGGAGATTTACTATTAACATTTCCAACTGACACAAGTTACATAACAACAGCTTCAAACTCTCAAAGATAATAAAACATATGCCAGATCTGTTAAAAATATTCTGTGATTTTGTCAAATTAATTTCTGGCAAGCTAACCACTGATTTTTTTTTCTGTAACCATAATAATAACTACAGTGCAAATTTTGCCACACAAGTGTGCAAGCATGAGCCCTGTTTATATGTACAGCAAAATAAGGCAAAGAACCAACAGCAGAAGATAATGTCCTTGACAAAAAGGACAGAGTTAATAAATCAAACCATTCAAAGAAAAAGGACTGGGAACAAAAGATCTTCAATCACACCATGGTTTGCACTGCACATGGCTAACAAGGCAAAAGCAATATCAAGCAAAATCAAGATTACATTCTCCCCTCAATGTTTCACTACAGTGAAATGATAAAGGTAGAATTAGAAGAAATGGGACTACAGTGACAATATTAAACTCAATAGTTAAATAAATACAAGTTCAAGCTACAGTACTGTGAAACACTACACAAACCAACAGAAGGCATCATCAAACCTGAGTTAGCAGGTGTTATTCCTGGCGTTAGAGCCATGCCCACTTGGTGAGAATACTGACCATGACCATGGAATGGTACAGGCAATTCATTTGGCCGATCTATTAAATGCAGTGTTATAAAAAACAGATTGTGAAGTATAAAGGCTGGGAAAAGTACTTAAGAGATCTTTAATCTACACCATGGAAACACCTTAAATCACACGAGTGACCTATGTAGATCCAGATTAGCCTAAAAATCCTTGCTGACTGATCTTGATACACAATGTTCACTTCTTTGTTAGAAATAACATTATAAATCAAAAAGACAACACAGTAGATCCTGATCAGATGGCACAGGCAGGTTGATCTGGATCTATACCAGTTGCCCATGGGACAAAGCTAGCTCCATGGAGTAATAGTTTAATCATGTTTTGGTCATACTTGTTCATACAAGTACAGAAAAATACTTGTATTTAATCCATAAGTGATGTTTAACAAACTTGACATAGACTTCAAAACACTTGATTTTAAGTTAATGAAGAAATCAAAGATCAAGTCTAACTTGAAAAAATATTAAATGTTCAGTAACACACAAAAAAGCTTGATAACACAACTACAGATTTAAGAGCCAAACCACTTCTAAGAAAACAATTTTTCTATTTACTGATTTCTAATTCAAGCAAGACTATCACTTTACTCCATATATCCAGGTTTTATTGTGAGTGCAACCCATCTATATCCGTATCAGCAAGCACGTCCATGCCATATCTGAGGATCTACATTAGATGCATAGAAATAACCTAATTCATCTAAAAGTGAACTGTGTAGATCATGATCAGGCCACATTGATTCTGTTCTCCCATGTGATAAAAGCTGTATATATGGAGTAAAGGGTGAAATATGAAATTCTTTTGTTTATCCATTCATTATAATATAAAAATTCTAATCAAGAAAAACTGCTTTACATTCACTCATGACAGCAAAAAGACACTTTCTGAATATTGCAAATTGATGAAGCCTAAGTCCTATATTGAGAAGAAATCCAATTTTTCATGCATTCAAATCTGCTCAATTGGAACAAAAATCAAAGCATGATGCATGAAGCAAGCACAATGAAATACAAACATTGCTAACCTTGATATTGTGAGTTTGGCATATTAAGCATGCCCTGCGGAGACCCTGGCGAGCTTGTAGCTGTCATACCCATGTGTCCAAGTGGTGGTGTTGACACTGCTGGTTGTACTGCCACACCTGCTGATGATACTGGCATACTGTGTGAACCCAGATTCTGTGGAGGTCTGAAGGCACTTTGAATGGACATTGGAGGCTGTGATGATGGGGGTCTAGCCCCAATGAAGTTCTGTGGAGGTCCACCTGGTCTAAACTGTCCACCCGGAGGTGGCATACCTGGCCTTAATGGCCAGTTTCCCTGGACTTGTTGTCCAGGATTCGGTCCATTCATTACTGGCGGTCCATTTGACATTGTAGGCCTGTTTTCTTGAAGCTGATAGTTTGGCTGACCAGGTCCCTGTGGTGACATAGAAGCTAATCCATTGACATTTGATGGTGGTCTAAACAAAGGAACTGGCCCCTGTGAAGGTCCATTAATAACAGGCTGTCCTGTTTTGACTTGCATATTTTCTGACATAGGTGGCTGGAATCCAGCTTGCTGGAAACCTGAAATTTGCATTGATTAATTTAATTGCCAGAATAAAATTTAATTACAAGAAACACTGCAATGTTGATTGGGGTCTTTGGGCAAGGTATCACCGCCCAACTCTAGACTCATCGGATCCAACCCCTGAAGAAATGTGTGTGGTCTAATTAAAGGAATAAAATTAAAATGACATTGTAATAAAAATGTGTGGTTGGGATAAGAGGTACTACCACCTATCCCACCCATAAAGAATATTTAGTCAGTGTTTGTGTAAAAAAGAAATGAAAAGAATTTATCATTTTTATTATTTGTTTGTTTTCAGTTTGTGGCATACAACGTTAAATGTTAGTATGCACATCTACGGTCATTTTTACAATTTCAAATAATATTCTGAATTGAAATTTGAATCATCTTTATTTTAATGAATATTCATTATATAATCAGGGCTCTCACTAGAGGGAG
This sequence comes from Corbicula japonica, assembly GCA_038501625.1. Classification (NCBI taxonomy): domain Eukaryota; kingdom Metazoa; phylum Mollusca; class Bivalvia; order Venerida; family Cyrenidae; genus Corbicula; species Corbicula japonica. The sequence continues at coordinate 4,394,710 of JAZAYU010000009.1, forward strand.
ACTTGGGAGAAGTGGTCTCCCAAAAGTGATCAGACTTCTCCCTTCTTTGAGCTATGGGAGAAGTCACTTTGTATAGACTATATAGGGAAAGAATGCTGTTGACTGAAAACTTCTCCATAATTCAGTAAAATTATGACAAAACTTCTCCCGGATTTGCAAGTCTAGTGAGAGCCCTGATAATCACAATTAATATAAAAATAATCATTAATAACTGAGAAAAAAAGAATTTATCTAGTCGATTTCTGAAATTCCCAGTCAATTTCAGTAGATTTCGGTAATTGGGCTGATTTCGGTAAATCAGGTGACCGGTATTTGCAGACTTGAATTTTAATTGACACACAAGTCAATATTGCTTTTGATCTCAGTCCAAGATGGATAAATGAGAATTAAGTAGGTTCATTTCCAGTAAAATAAGAATCTCAAAGACTAAAACCAAAGCTTTCAGTGTCAAATGGAAACCCTATTTACATTAAGTATAAGATTTTATAGACACACAGTAGGGAAACACTCCTTGTCCAAAATAACCTATGTCAGCACTAGCATTAGCCAAAAGAGCCTTTTGTCATCAATCTGGCTCCATATTTTTCATAAAAGTTGAGGTTAGCTCTTAAATTTTAGAAAATTTGTTTTAATATTCCAGTCATAGAAATTAGGATTGAAATTTACAAGCAGGTTGGGCTTGTAACTAAGCAATTTTCACTAGCCCAAAAGAAAATTCACTAGCCCGAAAGAAAACTATGTTTAAATATACATTTTACTTTTAAAAAAGCTGAGATAAATGCAGAAACACCATATAAATGTCATTCAACATTTATTCATTCTCTAGAGAATATGAAAAAAGAGGCAAATTTTCACATCCTGGATGCGACGGAAACAATGTTTTTTCCTCTGTTTCTAAGCACCAGTCGCATATCACAGTGTTTGTCTCAAACTTAAATCGCAACCAAGGCCTAATATTTGTCCAGGAAAGAAGGCAACTTCTGTCACGCTTAACATCCTCATATTTATGTTTGGTTGCTGCTCGCCGGGCAACTTCAGGAGGTTTCTTCTTGGTTTTGCACTAGTTTGTTCTATAGCCCCGCTGATTTCAATTTGGTATAGAACAGGTCGGTTGTCTTTTACAATTTTCACCTGTCGACCACGTTAAAAAATCAGTTCGGGTGGGAATTTACTGCGATTATGTCCTTCCGATCCGGTGATTTCCCCGGTGTTTTGCCCGATTTGCGGCAATAATTCAGCAGCCATTCTCCCTCTTCTCACGCTCATCGTCAACAGTTTAGCTTCAGGTTTATTGTGGGGGATCATGGTGAAATATCTTTTCAGAGAGGAATGTTATTTATCAATTAAAATGTATTTTTTTAAATAAAACTATCTTTCTTTATCCAATTTGAACGCTTCATGGTATCAAAATAATATTTCAAAAGTTGAGTTGCGATTCGTCTGCATTTTAAAACAAGAGTGCCAAACTGACACAAAATACGCCTGTCAAAATGCTGATCATCAAAGTTGCTTAACGATCTGATGAAAATTATTCGACTTGGAGAGCAGATACCGCTAATTCAGTTTTTGGACAATTCAAGGGCCATAATTCAGGAGTGCCTGGGGGGATTCGGCAGTTTATAGAACTTGGTCGAGATATTATGCCCACCAACATATTCACCAAGTTTGATAAAGACCGGATGAAAACTCTTTGACTTAGAGATCGTAAACCCTTATTTTGGACAATTCAAGGGCCATAATTCAGGAGTGCATGGGGGGATTTGGCTGGTTATAAAACTTGGTCTAGATATTATGTCCACCAACATATTCACCAAGTTTGATAAAGACCGGATGAAAACTCTTTGACTTTGAGAGCGGAAACAGTAATTTTGGACAATTCAAGGGCCATAATTCTGGAGTGCCTGGGGGGATTTGGCTGGTTATAGAATTTGGTCGAGATATAATGCCCACCAACATATTCACCAAGTTTGATAAAGATCTGATGAAAACTCTTTGACTTAGAGAGCGGAAACCATTTGGATGCCGCCCGCCCGCCACAGGTGTTCCCATAATACGTCCTGTTTTTCAAACGGGCGTATAAAAATTAATATAAGTATATTTTTTTCTTTGTTTGCAAACTTCTGTGAAATTAGCGAGTGTCTTAATAATTATAACAACTTTTCAATATGGAGCATGATTGTATTAGCCACTCGTTGATTTCTTCAAACTGACATGAATTAATCAATAGCTTAATTGACAGTGCTTACCTGTCTGGGGCTAATTAATCCATATAAAACACCAATTATCAACAGCTTTGTTGATTGCCTAACAAATATGACCCCCTTCTCAACCTCAAATCAACTCTTCTATGAGCATTTTGAATGTAATGTGTAAGTCGTGAATACAAAGGTCTTTTATAAAAAAATATTTGTGGCAGGCAATGCTATTAATTTCCAGCATGTTATGCTTATACAACTCTACTTTTTTCGAGCGATCTTCAATTTTTGGCTGAGTGTTGACAAATTAGTCAATCTCTTATAAATCAAAAACACCCCTGTATGAATTCACATTTTTCTTTACTCAACCGGGCACCTTTGATCTGAAAAAAATCAATACCACTCTTCGGTGTTGTTTTTGATGTGAATAAACAGCAGTGACCATGAAATATACAACGCTGATCACACAGGTGTTCAAACAGGTGTTGATTGCTCTTAAATAAATTACAAAGATGTTTTAGAAAGGGATTGGAAAAAAGCTGAAGATGGAATTTATACATGTAGCTATTGGTCTCTTATATTTTCAACCGTTATTAATTTTCTCATAGAACTTAGTAAACATATTTATTATCAGTTTAGCTCAAAATACACGTTGATACAGGCAACAGCTTTCTGAATGAAATAAGCAGGGTTGGGCGGTAAATACCACCCCCGGTATTTACCGGTGGTATTTACCGGTATTTACCGTCCTGGAAAATACTCCCCAAAGTGGCAAATACTGGCAAATACTACTCAAATGAGTTTTTTGCCTTAAAATACAGCAGAAATCTTAACTTAGTTGACTGTTATTAATGTATAATCATAAACATAATTAAATTAATCAGATATTTTAATTAAATTTCATATCAGATGAAGACTTTAAGCACTTAAAGTAAATATAAAATCTTAAAGAACTGTCTTTTTTTAATTAGAACATAAAAATACAGCAGGTGGGAAATTAATGCTGATCCACCTGTTCACCTGGCCGCGACACTTAACAAGCAAGGCCATGAGGTCTAGACTATTAAAACATGTTTCCTACATGGAGCTGTAATAGTGGGGCAACAGAAACAACAGTAAAGTGTCATAAATAACCTATAGGATTCTTCTAGGTGCAAGTAAATGGTTGTGTACTGGTATGAATGCAGAAAGCTGCCAAACTGGTGTTCTGTTACAGATATCTTTGGGGAAAAGAACAGATTGCCTGGTAGACAGAGACTTCTTTGAATCTAACCTAATTTGTTATTGTACTAATGTATATTTAATTAGGTTGTGTACATTACTTTTTATAATTAAAATTAACCCTCTTAAATGCTGAATCCATTATTGTTAATAATTGAATTTTGAAGTTGTCAAAATGCTGACTAAAAGGAATACATTGTATTGCATAAATTCCATGGGTGGTCAATTTAAATGACCACATTTTCAGTACTTCAATAATTATTTATTATGTATAAGTGATAACCGTGTTAAACTTAATTATAATAATATAATGTCAGTTGATGTGTAAACTTGAAATTATATATATGATTCTGATAATAGGTATATTTGTATAAATTCAAGACAGTTCAATTCAATCGACCAGTATTTGCCAGTAATTGCCAGTATTTGCCAGTAAATACCGGTAAATACCACCAGCATGGAAAATACTCATATTTGCCGGCATTTTGCCAACCCTGGAAATAAGCGGCTCAAAAGTTTGTTTACAAAACTGAAAATGAAAGTACAATGATTTTTCAACGATCTGAATCTTACAAGCCTGTCAGGCTGGTAAATTGGGAATTTTTACAAGCCCCAGAGAAAATCTACTTGTTTTTTGCTGTTGGGCTAGTGCTAATTTCGAACACTGATATTCATGTCTTTAATAATTTTACAATTATACCTAATACCTATGGAGTGCATACTGTATCAGTGTATGGTCAGTTTGGCCCACTTTAATGCTGCTAGATAACTGTAATTATTTGTTTACTTAAAATAATCAATTAAACTCTCATGGAACTTCATTTAAATATTTTTGCAAATATAAAAAAGATAGCATACTTCTCTAGCAAAGATCCAATAAAAGTGTTTTGATCTGAATTTCACAAATACGCTGTAAGATTGAATAATCAATAATAGTGACATGTCAAATATTACAACTCAAATTTTAAACAAACAGGAACTAACCATAAGGCTGATTTGGCACTGACGACATAGGCGGTTGATAATGCCAGTCTGGATTTGGACTTTGGGAGTTCGCCATCCTTTCTTTGGTACAGGCAAAATTTGATGTTTTAACCGGCCAACTGCTGTTCAAAATCGAGAAAAATGGACTTTTGCTTTGTAACTTGAATACAGTTCAGCAACATATCAATAGGTTTTTATAAATTGGTATACGTTTGTAGAATAACCATTATGGCTTCAATTCCGTTTTATGCTTCAATAAATTGAAAAAATCCGAATTTTATCGAAATTTCGGTGTCAACAGAACATACGGAAGTAGATTTTGTCAATCTGGGCATGCGTAGAATCCGACGTGGCATAAGGATTATTCCCCTTTAAGATTTAGACCACTACTTTTGCAACCAGACTGTTACACTGCCCACTGCCGGTAACGTGTACGAAACCACTCTTTTGCTTGTGATCTGAAACCTATTTCCATGTAACGGTCATCGTGACTGTGATATTTTACCGGAAGACTCCAAATATAGTTAACATTGCACCAAGACCAAACTCAACTTTGCTTGGTGATTACACAATCACAAAAGTTTATAGACGTCTTGATAACCCCAAAACACAACATAATACTGGCGTTTCCAAACGGGCATATAAAATTTAACGTTGAGCATATTGCTGACAAAACTTGATAAGAACAAAGACCTTTATAAATAAAATGTAATATAAAGGGTTTTGATAAGATCTTAGAAAGTATTTCTCACTTAACACTATTTCTTAATTCTCTGTTAAAAGCAACAGCCCCTGTAATATTTTAGCAGACGAGCAACACCTTTTTAAGAGTACGTCAATTGCGGACCAAGACATTTTGATTTCCCAGGACATTTCGACCCTAATATATTTTTTGACTTTTCAAAGCCAAGACATTTCAACCCCAACACCGAGACATTTTGACCCCAATTTGTTGATACATTTCGACCCTAATTACGTTAGGCTATGAATTTATATATAAAATATATGAAATAACGGGTTTAGTTAATATGAACTTTTTGATATTGTACTTACTGTGTACGCATACAAATGCATATACAACTCGTATATATAACATATATTTATTGTTTTTTATATTTCAATATTAACTATTATTCCAAACCCTGAAAAGCTTATTTCCCTTTACAAATAGCTGGTTGGTGAGTGTGTGCTCTACAGAAACAGACCAGAAACTTGTAGGGAACTAGAACGAGAGAAGTGGCAGTGTTTTTTTTTACCCAGCATAAGTGATTACAATATTTTAACAAAATTGTGTTAACAGTTGATGTGGTATTGATGTACTTATTTTGAATATTTAGTTGTTTGATATTTATCAGGTGAATAAAAGTTAAAATGTTTTGGTTTGGAAATGTATAAAATAAACTATTTGTTTTAGAATCCGATTCTTTTTTTTATAATGGTTTAGAAATGTCCTTTCAGTTGAAATGCCTTAGGTTCGAATGTTTTTGGGGTCCAAATGTTTGAGGGGGATCGGCAAAAATGTCTTGGGGTCAAAATTTCATGGGGTCGAAACCTCCAGCATTTGTTTGAGAAGAAAAATAGCAAATTTCAACAAATAATTTTTTCGAGTTCGCCATCGGTGGGTTGGAGCTAATTCCCCAAGGCAACCTGTACGTTTTTTTTAAATATGTAAACCTGTTGGAGTAAGTGTGAACATGCAATATGAACTTGGATTGAAGACCTTAAAACAGTGAAGGACAAACAGACTTTTATATTTTTACCAGACATATAAAACACAAGAACGATGAGGCACGTGCTTTAATTTCTCATAGTAAAAATAAACAAAGCTGTAGTCGTGCCCTAGCACTCATTTATATTCATGACCATATATTGCTTGCACCTCTGTACAACTGAGGGTATATTTGAAGTCTTAATATGGCCATATCTATAAACCTATAAATGACTTACGAAGTTTGTATCCTTTATTTTCACCGGTGTTCTTGAAAATAACAACTTTATTTCATTTTTTTTACTGTTTCACAGTCTATTTACACTTTGCACTGACGCATATCTGTCCTTTATAACATTTTTAGAGTTTGGCAGTAGCTTTAGACAGAGTGTTAGATGTTTAACATAATCTAACACACAATTGTAGTTAAAAGAAAACAACGAAATACTTATTAAGGTCTATTAGAAAGCATATTTTGAGGAGTTCTTTTATCATTTCGTTGTGTACACATTTCTTATTTTAGTAGAAACAATTTGATAACTTTTCTCACAATTGTTTCAATATAAAGAACATACCAATTAAAAATTGAGGTGAAGTACAACGTTTACATTGGGGTAGCGAAGTAATCCAGTTGATTCTTACTCAATCGTTACCATTAAATGATCTACTGAAGTATGGACACGCGCAGTGATATAGTCAAGAAAAAGGCATATTTAGCAGTCTTTAGCCGAAAAGGGGTGGTAATCCATTTCCGGTGTAAATAAGGAAGTGTCATCTGCTCTAGCATTTACTAATATCTGTGTTTTTAAAAGAATACGCCAATGTCAGTCAGAAACAATGGGGAATTGCCTCAGAAAATGCTTTGGCCAATTCGACAGAAGGTCAAGTTTGAAATAATAATCAAATATCTTTAATTTAATCAAGCAGAGATCATGTGGTCATCAGTCACTATCCTACATGTATCCTGGAGTATCCAGTTTTGACGCCCTTAAGCATAAGCGCCAAATTGATTTTTAAAAAAGACAGTTCAGATAATAGTTTTACTATTTTCTAACTGTATTCATCACTTTTTGGTTGAAATGTAAACAAAAATATGTCGGTAAAGGCTAATAAAATTTAAAAGACAACTTTAAAACGTCTACTGGCAGGCAACCAGTCTGGTCACTTTGGGAGAACACTTCCCCCAATTCTCCCTCTAGTAAGAACCCTGGTAATAGTTGTATTGAAAACTGAGTTTAAGATTTTCTAAGACAATAAGAAGTAAAACTGGGCAAAATAATATGGACTAATTAAACTTTTTTTTTTTACTTTAATGCAACTCAGTACTGGGCATGAAGGCAATCAGTGAACCATACTGTAGCTATGGCTCATCAACCTGTGCAATCAAAACAAGTCTCTTGTACATGTCTTAACCACTAATCCATGGAGAAAGCCACTGTATTTATGTGGTTTAATCCTGTAAGACAGTATTTTGATGTACTATGTTATTTTTTGTTTGATGTTGATTTTTTACTCACTTGTTTATACAGTAGACTCCGGGAAATAGAATACACAAATTGTCAGCAAAAACATTTTATTCCCTGGAGTATTCGATTTGCCGGTAATCGTAGTCATCATTAAATCTGCATTTTTGATGACAAGGGAGGTCAGGTAGATCGTGTTCTGGACAATAAGCGTGATAAATATGCATTATTTATATGTTTATTAATTGATTAACAGACCATGCTGTCATGTACTGCTATAAATTGAAATTTCAAATTATATTATGACAATGGGACATTTACAACGTGAATGTAAAATAATTATTAAAACACTAACCAATGTGAACATATTCCATAATTTATAAATTACATCCCAAATTTATCTCAAGTATGGTATTACAGTATTATTGCATCATCGACCAATTTATTCCAGCTAAAAATGTCAAATGTCACGTACACATTTCTTCAAGATCAACGATTTCATAGCAGAGCCCAATAAACAACAAAGTCCGGTTTTGAGTCGGCAACATCTTTCAAGTTATATTTGATTTGACGGTTGGTATCGATGTTTACCTCCATACTGACTTTAAATTAAATTCAACCTCCGTATGAAATTAACAAGAAAGCGCATCATAGAAAATGTACATAAATGAACGATGAGTGATTTTAAAACATGTTTTCAAAATTACTTTTTGTTTTAGAATCGTGCTGATTATGTGATAATTAAAAAGAAACAATGGAATTTGAACATGGATTATTGTAAGTACATGTACCAATCAGGGATTCTAAAATTATCGGCAGGCCGGTCATTGACCGATTTTCGGGAAGAATGTCCGATTGAAATTTCAAAATTGGTTAAAAAAATCGGTCATGAATATTGGCCTACAAACTGTTACAAAATTACCTACATGTACATTTTTTCACAGCTTAATCAGCTATTAACCTGTCAATTAGCGACTTCACAAGTCTGCTACCATGACTACCACGACTACACGTTCCGTGAATAGCCTGTGGCATAGATGAAACAGGATGTGGTCGGTCTCATTTTAACAACGGGCGGGTTATTTAATTTCTAAAAATGGACTGCGCTAGTCAAAGGCTGTTTGACGTCAGAATTTAAGAAAGCAATACAAATGGTTGTGTTAATTAACGTAAATGATAAAACAGTTTGCATTTTATTGACAGACGTGTTAGTCCGATATGTGCGTAATTCTAAAAGACCGACAACCGAAAATTGCTGTTTATCAAATTTAAAGAAAACTTATATCATGCGAATTTTACTTGAACTGTTAGCATTTCACAACAAATTTGAAATGGCTCAAATGAATATATACTTAAATGTGAAAAAATTCGAGTGACTGGCTTGCTTACTTACGCATATAACGATTCAAATAAATTTCAAATTTACAGAAATCTAAGTAATCAACATTTATTTCCGACTCTGAGTAAAGTTGCATACGCAGACTCTTGTAAGTTCGTAGATTCAAAAATTACTACATCCAGTAAGGAAAAGAATAATATTTCAAACAACTATAATATAGTGTTACAAAGCATGGTGTGATCGACGTATATTAACATAAAACGAATACTTGCCCCCCGAAATTCCGAGAGATAAAACATTTTTAATTACTAAATAATCCACTTCACAATCGCTATGAACACTGCTGAAGATAACTGTTTTGAACCATTACGTCACGTTTTAAATGCATGGAATGCTTGTGTATTACAACAAAGACGCCGATCGCTGTAAACTTCAAACGTCATGTGCCCCTCTAATTAATCGATCAAAGAATTTTTCGGTCTACAGCTCGAAAACCATTAATCTGTTGAGAGGTTGTAGGATATCGCCAACGAGAAAATATGCCGGAAAAGAGAACTGGACTGGGGGTCGGGAGAGTGAAATACGCTGAATGCGGGGACCAGAAGTCGCTGTTTGTGCGGACCGGAAGTCGCTTTTCGTGCGAACCGGAAGTCGGCGAAATTTCAATTTTGGCGCCAATGTCCGATTGGGATTTTGAAATTTTAGAATCCCTGGTACCAATAATGTCTCAATAACGGATAGGCCTAGGTTGCTGTGTATTTGTAACAGATTATTTAACACCTGATCGAATAACTGATTAAAAGAGGTGACAGGTTGCAGTTTGTTTGCCCCGATGCTTCACTGTTAATGTTCATTGCTGTCAAGAAAATTCAATTCGATTTAACACCCGACATTAGGCAAATAATAAGGGTGTCATAAGCTTTGATACCGACAATAAACGGTACTTCCGGTGTCATTTCCTATAAACAGGCGATAAAAATATCGATTTCAATCAATTTTGGCTTGAAAATTTGCAAAGTTTCTATTTGATTTGGCGATATATTCTCATATCCGATAACCAAATAGCCGATGAATTACACTAAGTATATAGGAAATGGTTTTGTGTTTGAAAATGGTATCCTATTTGCCGATATATTCTTATAGCCGATACCCGATTTCATGGAGTCTACTGTACTAGTGTATCTTATAAAGTTGAATTGCAATTGTTTGAAATTATTTGTAGGGAAATCAAATTAATTAATGCTAATATAATAAACTCATATAAGGGTGAAAAAAAATGCAAATCTTATGGATGAGGTGTGTATTTATCCTGTTTTCAATGTTGTTCAATTTCAACAACATATATAAGTGTTTTGTCTTGGATACTGTTTTTATATAAAGTTGATTTGCTAGGTTTTTAAAAAAAGGATGGGACTAGATCAGTGACTGTCAGTCTATTCCCGGGTTTTATGGTTAAGTGTAGCTATAGACCCATCAAATTTGTTAAATTTACTTATTTAAATAAAATATACATCAACAATTACATTGAAGAAATATACTGACTGCCAATGAAAACGCAACACTTTACTTTTTGGAATATTTTTGATGTGCGTAAAAGTTTAATAAATTGGCAAGTGTTGATGTGTTTTAAAGTCAATAAGAAACCAATCGATACATTAATGGTCCACTGATTTTATAAACTTTCTCTCCTACAATAACCCCGTACAAACCCATGAAACGTTTGTTTTGGCATGTAGACATGCTAGAATAACCTCAAAACAAGTAAATTTGTTAACCTTTACTAACGGCCACACAAATCCCATCTTCATTTTTCAAGTTTTACTCTATACCAATGCGATAATGCCAAGGCTTTCCGACGTCCAGCGATATGAGGTGTTGGGCATGGTCCAAGGAGAGATGTCTTGACGTGAAATCGCTTGTCAGATGGATTGTTCACTGTTGACAATTACTCGCTTGGCCCAATGACAACTTACTGATTTTAAAAACACATCTTCCTTTGCCAATTTATAAAAATTTAACACTCGTCAAAAATATTCCAAAAAATAAAGTATTGAGTTTTCATTGGCACTCAGTATATCAGAGTTGTGAATATGGCAATTCTATAGATTAAAATCTTGTGCAGATTGAAAGCAAATTGATGTTATTTCTTTGAAGTATCCAGACATGGAATTTGTTATGGGTTCTGATTACTGAGATGTTTTTTACATGTACCTCCAGGCTCCAAAACTCAGATCTCAATCTGACCATTTTCAATTATGAGAATGTTCTCAACCAATCATATCTCTCAAAATGGAGATTATCTGCTTTATCTGTTTTATAACATTGGAACCGGATTGTCAATATCCTTACTTTTCATTGAGGGTTTTTCACACTACAATGTAACATATTAACTTGTTATTAGTGTCACATGACTTGACATGATTGGTTTGGTTCAGTCTGATAACAAGAGTTGTGAAAAATTTATAACATGCTGTTTTTTTTTCTTGCAGGCGACAGTTCTTACAAACTAAATATTCTGTAGACAAAGAATCATCGATAGAGGTAATATATTGAATTCCTCTCCTGTGAGAAAATCTTCAGGGAAAATGGTGGCAATTTAAGAAAACCACACAGAACATTTATACAGAATATTGTTTCGTAAAACTTTGTAAATATTATGTTTACTTAAAAAGGTGTTTTCCTCCATTTCCTCCTTGGAAAGGAGTATTCATATTTTGCTGCCATCACTGAAGTATTTTCAAGACTTACATATACCCCTATACCAAGAAATTTCTCTTCCCTTTCCAAAAAAACCCCCAAATACATGTATTATATGCATATTTCAAAAAATAATTAGCACACACCATTTCCCAGAATTTTATCATGAACTTGTATAGTTAAATGGAATTGCATGCTTCATAAAGTGTCAACTTTGTAAGCAAATAGCCTTCCAAGCAAGCACAGTTTCACCAACCATTGCACATGCTCTCTTCTCTTTTACAGTTTGCAAATCTTATGGATGAGGTATGTATATTTCTCTGTTTTCACAATTTGGACAGTATTTAGATTTTAAAACAGATGACTCATTTTTAGTTTAACTTGTGGATAGAGAATTGTCCAATGCTTTTCTTTGAACTTAAGCTATTTCATTCCTGACTCATAGGAGTGTTATTCAGAAACCGATTTTCTGAACAGAGTACAGTGTAAGTCACTCCAGTCTTTGATGATAATGATTCTTTTTATGGGTTTCTTTGTTGTTAGTTGATGATATTTGTTTGCCCAGATATAGGAAGCACTACTAACACAGTTTTGATCAAGATCTGGACTTTTATTACAGGATGATGCCAAGAATGAAATGAGCAAGTAAGTATAAGTAGATATCTATACAGGTTTTTGGGATTAAGGAGCAATGCATATAATGTTCTAAAATACTGCATGATGAATAATATTGGACGACTTCAATATTAGAGCCTTCACAATATTTGCTTCAATATACAAAAACATTTTTCAATTGTATTAAGATGAATCTTGATCCCACTTTTTCTGAAAGTGGCAATAATCAACAGAGAAAAGTGATTTTAAGAAATTTTCTAAGCTGCAGCATGTAAATCCCAAGGTCATCAGTTGAAGCCACCTGTTTACACTACTGTTTACTGCTGATTGTAAATCAAGTCAGCTGCAGAATTTATGATTGGCCATCAGTTCAGTGTAAACCAAGTGCATAAACCTGATTCTCAGTGGAGGGTCCTCTGTAAATCTAAGGTCCACTGCAGCTCATGTGTCATCAGCTAGTCCAGTTGCATACTGATACATGTAATCAAGTCATCTATTGATGCAGTTATAGACTGTTAATTCAGGTCAGGGTCTTCAATTAATTCAGCTGCAGCCTTTAAATCCAGGGTTCTCAATTCAGTAACAGATACTGAATTAATTAGTCTGTAGACTGTTAGTCCAGGGTCCTCCATTCAGTAGCAGATAGTTTATTAGAAAACTGAATGATTTAGATTGTAGCTGTAAAATGTTTATTCAGTATCCAGGTTATCAGCACAATTCAGTGGATCAATGTTGATCCAGGTATATTTTAATAAGTAGCAGTCAATATACAGTCAAAACTAATCTGAAAAAAGGACTTGAGATAGGTTTACATTAGTTGTGTCGTGTAACACACCCTGGTACAGGTGCTCCCAAGTACAGATGGCACTACACATATGTTTAACTCGCCATATTTTTTTTTAAAGATGAAATGTTGTGACACTCTCAGAACATAGTCATCAATTATTCATCAAGGCACAGATATCTTTCATTAAAAAATATGTTTTGAATTACTGGAGAAACAGTAAGAGATACTTACACCAGGGCTCTTCCAAAATGCCTTATAAAGCGCTGTATGTGTGAGTGCCATCTTTACTTGGGAGCACTGGTACCAGGGTATTTGTAAGTTCCACGCTAAACATGGCCAAAGAATTAATATTTGCAGTCAAAGTAGGCCATTGACTTACCTATAACATCACTGTTGGTCTGGATAATCTTAAATATGTATGTAGAGAATTTAGTTTGAGTCATAAAATTAGAAAATACAACCAGTCTGTTGACTGAATTTTTAGAAATGACGAAAAAAAATCATTAGAAAAGGGGATGATTTTGCTTCGTATATTCTGTGACAACACTCGTATAGGTGAACGTATTTCACAAACTATTTACCTCTATGGTTATTGCTTATATCCCATGTACGGTCATTGTAGATCCATATCAGCCTGATGATTTATGCAGTCTCTCTTGGAACAACACTGTTCACTTCTTGGTCAGAAATAAGTGAATGAATCTAAAAGCCACTTGTCTAGATACTGATCATTCTGCCTGGAATTGCCAAGCTGAATGGGTTTCTGTTTGGTAGCATATGGGACATAAGCCATATCTAAGAGTTAACCCTTTCCTTGATATATATGCATTTTTATGCATGTGCGACCAGTGTAGATCCAGATCAGCCGGCACATCCATGCTGTCTGATCAGGATCAGCACTGGTTACATTTTGGTCAAAAATAACTTAACTAATCAGAAAGCAAACAGTTTAGATCCTGATCAGGAGGCACTGATGTGCTGGCTGATCTGGATCTTAACTGTTCGCCCATGCAATAAAGGTGTATCTATTGATGAAAAGGTTAATAAGCAAATACATACCTAAAGTAGTCTTCACAGAAAGATTCAAAACACATTTTCTCAATGCAGAGTTCCATTTGCAACATCCTAGTGAATCTACAAGTTGCTAAAAGACACAAATATATAACAGCATCAGTATTGTTTGGCCACCAGATTAAAAGATTTTCATGGGCGCTAAATAAAGTTCACTGTCTAGCTTAATAAACGAGGGTGTTCTAATATGACTGTGAATTTATCTGGATCCAAATGTTTATTTCATCTTAAGTAACATAGCAAATCCCCAGACAAGTTATTAATTTTTATTAAACCCTTTTCTTTACATAATTATGTCTCCCCCCCCCCCCCCCCCCCCCCCTCCCCCCCCATCCCCATATTGTTTTTGCCCTGTCTGTCTGTCCATCTGTCCGTCTGTCACACTTCGATTCCGCTCAATAACTCAAGTACCCTTTGACCCAGAGCATTCAAACTTCATAGGGTGATAGCCCTTATTGAGTAGAAGAACCCTATTGATTTTGGGGTCAGTAGGTCAAAGGTCAAGGTCACTGGGGCCTGAAGAGTGAAAACCATTTCCACTCAATAACTCAAGTACCCTTTGACCCAGAACCTTCAAACTTCATAGGGTGATAGCCCTTATTGAGTAGAAGAACCCTATTGTTTTGGGGTCAGTAGGTCAAAGGACAAGGTCACAGGGGCCCGAATAGTGAAAATTGTTTTCGCTCAATAACTCGAGTACCCTTTGACCCAGAGCCTTCAAACTTCATAGGATGATAGCCCTTATTGAGTAAAAGAACCCTATTGATTTTGGGGTCAGTAGGTCAAAGATGAAGATCACAGGGGCCCGAAGATTGAAACAGTTTCCGCTCAATAACTCGAGTACCCTTTGACCCAGAGCCTTCAAACTTCATAGGGCGATAGCCCTTATTGAGTAGAAGAACCCTATTGGTTTGTGGACAGTAGGTCAAAGGTCAAGGTCACAGGGGCCTGAAGAGTGAAAACCATTTCCGCTCAATAACTTGAGTACCCTTTGACCCAGAGCATTCAAACTTCATACGATAGATGTCCTTATTGAGTAGGGGACTCCTATTGATTTTGGGGTCAGTAGGTCAAAGGTCAAGGTCACAGGGGCCCGAAGAGTGAAAACCGTTTCCACTCAATAACTAGAGTACTGTTTGACCCAGAGCATTCAAACTTCATAGGGTGATAGCCCTTATTGAGTAGAAGAACCCTATTGATTTTGCGGTCAGAAGGTCAAAGGTCAAGGTCACAGGGCCTGAAGAGTGAAAACCGTTTCAACTGAATAACAATAACAGGAGTTTTATTTCACACAGAGCCTTTAAACTTCATACGATGGATGTCCTTATTGAGTAGAGGACTCCTATTGATTTTGGGATCAGTAGGTCAAAGGTCAAGGTCACAGGGGCCAGAAGAGTGAAAACCGTATTCGGTCAATATCTGAAGTACCGCTTGACCTAGAGCATTCAAACAAAATATGGTAATAGCCCTTATTGAGTAGAAGAACCCTAATGATTTTGGGATCAGTAGGTCAAAGGTCAAGGTCAGAGGGGCCAGGGCGCAGGGGGGAGACATGCGTTTTTCACAAAAAAACGTCTAGTTTATATGGATTTTAGCACAGGTGCAAACAGTGTCATTTGCTCATTGGTCAGAAATAACATAATGAATCAGAAAACAAACAGTGTAGAAACTGATCAGAACGCACAGATTTGCCAGCTGATCTGGATCTACACAGTTCAACCATGTGATAAAACTCATATTTATAGATTATAAGTATCATGCATGAGTGTGAGGTGAAGATGGAAAAATCTGTCACCGAGGGTTAACTGTTTTGCGGGAACGAGGCTCTGCCGAGTTCCCGCCAAAACAGTTCACCCGAGGTGACAGATTTTTCTATCTTTACCGAATTTCTCATGCAAGATACTTTTTCTTGCATACCTTTTATTATTTATAACACTTTTGTGTAAGTATACAAACTTATTTATTTTCATTATGCTGAAATATTGACGTTAAAGCAATCTTTTTTATAAATGACGTCACTAACTTGAATATATTACGTCAGATATTTGAAGACGTGACGTCACTCACGTGACTCATTCTACATGGGGGGGTGTAGGATCGAAATTTCCTACACGGGTGAAAACACCGGATGACCTGATCTGGTATGCAAGAAAATGTAGTAAAGTGTAAAATATTTCTACAAAGATGAAAATAGTTTGTATTTCAAGGTAACTTAAAAACAATTACAAAAGCTTACATCTTGGATCTTGATCTGAGAATCATGTAGATAATTTTAGATGTTGCATTTGGACAGGGCTCCTTTCCAACACAATTTTTAAAAATGTAAACTTATAATTGAAAAATTGTTATTTCATTTTTTGTTACAATTTTTGTATTCAAAAGCTTTACTTCTTGCAACCCTGGATATCTAGTTTTACGTTGGAACTTAAGAGGTTAAACAGTCCCTTCACAGTCTCGGCCTATTATAAGCTGGTATACTTCATGCTTTCTTGGGCCCAATATCATAAAACTAAAACCAGAGACCAGTCATTATTTCAGCCAATCAGATGCTTGAGATTTGAGACTGGTCTCCAAACTCAGGTTTATAATTTTGGGCCCTGGTGGACAATACATGCTTCATGTGACTGTGATTGTATTTCAGCTTTTTGCTTGGTATGTTCTGAGACATTGTAATGGCGTAAACGATTGTACAAACTATTGTGATAGATAATTGAATGTTGAATGTGAATATTGAATGTTGAATGTGTTAATATTCAGTTTCAGCCTTGTGGTGTAGCAGTTTGGTTGTTGTTGTTGTAGTTGTAACAGCATTGACTGTTATTATATAATTATGTTTAGATGATCACCTGCATATCCATGCTTATGCTGGAAGAGAATAGAATCAGATCTTCTGCCTGTAACATTTTCTACTAGTTTATTGTTGGTTAACCTGAACTCCATAGAAATGCATTTTATCTTATGCATTTAACAGTAAACAGTTTTTCTCATTATTCTGTCAGTTTAGTTGCCCCTTTCTTGTATCAACGATGTGAAACTTGCTGCAAATGTATATAACAAATACAGTTTGATCTGAATGCCATATTTCAATTGCTCACTAACACTGTGCCTATAACTTTTTGTTGAGTTTTCACACTGTATTATTCAATCCATCGACTAACCCTTTATTCCATATCCTTTCCACGACCATAACGTATTTAAATGTGACAAAAGTTTGACTTCCCAAAACCCGACCCTGTTTTATGGGAGGACGCCCGAAACGTATTTAAACGTAGCAAAAAAATCGCTTTTCAAATCCCGAACCTGTTTTTTCGTTGGAAACCCGTCAATTTATTTTTCATTTTTTAAAAAGTCCTTACTTTGGTGGCTATTTAGAACAACACGGAATTATTGATCAGTATTTTAACAATATTAGTCTTTTGGATGCATCGCATATTTTCTCTCAAATATTATTTAGTAAGAAATTAAATACATGTGACTTTGATAATCTGATAAGACAATTAGTAATTTTAAAAAGTTCAATTTTAAGAAAAAAATTCTAATAACATATGTTGCTGTTTCTTCATCTTTCATTGTCAAACTAAAAAAGTGGCTCCAAAACAGTTATTCATTATTTTAAAAAATACCTATATCTACCTAGTGATAACTTAAAAATGAAATTTTTTGCAATGGCACAAAAATTAATAACTGTTAATAAGATAAACTAATTTACGGAATTTTATGTTACAGTCTTCCTGCAATAAACCGAATTTTACACCCATTACGTAAAGGAGCGTTGAAATTCGGGATTTCAACGCACTATTCTAGATATGCAGTTTCCACCTTTTTTTACAGAAGAAAGACCATAACGTGTTTTACAGTTATTTATCGGGTTTCTTTCAGTGTTTAAAATTCCGAATTTCATTAAAAGGTAGAATACCGGTAACGGACAAAAGCGTATATGCTTTATTCAAACATACAATTATCAATGGGCATTAAAAAAAATTTAAACAGATTTACGTTATGGGTTTTAAAATCGTGAAAAAAAGCAAACGTTTAAATACGTTTTGGGCGGGTTTTGGGAAGTCAAAATTTTGTCACGTTTAAATACGTTACGGACGTCCGTCCAGAAAACAGGGTCGGGCGCGGAAAGGATATATAAGTTTGTTATTACATCGGTGACCAGTTCTGATCCAGATCAGCCTGAAAATTTGTGCTATCTGATCCGGATCTACCATGTTGGCCTCCTGGTTAGAAATAACCTAATGAATCTAAAAGCAAACAGTACAGATTCTGATTGGATGTCACAGATTTGCTGGCTAATCTGTTACTAAACTGTTTGCCCATGCAATAAAATCCTTATTTATGGAGTAAAGGCTTAATTTTTATTTTAATGAAAAAGATTGCATGTTTGTGTATTTTGTGTTCCTAGATTAGTTACAGAGAGAGAGAAACAGTTACTATTGTCTAAACGGTACAATACTCTAGTCACGGAGCAGCAAGTCGTAGACACACAACTTGATAGGAAGGTAATACAATAACATTAAGCTAAACATTGTAAGTTTTGATCTTTTCTAAAGTAATAGTTTTAACAATATGAAAAAAAACAACAAATTTTCAAAATGTTTTTTGAGCCCTTTTTCATTTTGTAAATTTGGCTCAATTTCCAAATTGTTATCAGCGCTTTAGATTATGCAGACCATGTTATTTTCAATGTTCTTTATATTGATAAAAGGCATTGATTTATTCCTTATTCCATCGGGTTTTCCTTTTATAATTTAACCCATGGGCAAACATTATACTGTTCACTGTACTGTGAACATTTTACAGTGTACAAATAAGGTTGCTTTTAGATTCATTAGGTTATTTGTGATGAAGAAGTAGACAGTGTAGATCCAGATCCGACAGAATGGTTGTGCTGGATGAGCTTGCTCAATGCTGGTCACCCAATTGATTAAAGGAGTATCCATGGAATAAAGGATTAAGTCATCATCAAAGCCTGTCCCCCTGACCTTACCTTAGCTTCTCCGCATTGACCTATGAGTAGCTTTGAAAGCAAGCACGCATGCATGTTCCATCAGCGGCTTTTTCATACACATTATTAGTGTGTTTTGTCTACTGTTATTAAGTTATTTTATTTTCATGAATTAAAATAGTTATTTAAAGTAAGAAACTTGTGACATGGTAACTTGAATGTGAAAACTATGTTATAGATTAATAAGCTTTTTAATGACTACTTGACATATTTATAGGATGGTTTTCATCGTACATAATAAGGTTAAATTAGTTCGAAATAAGATTAAATTGGTTGAATTTATTTAAGCCATTTGTAGGTCTTGCCAGCAATAGATCGATTTAATCTGTGTTGCTGTAATAATATTTAGATTTGCTAACTATAAAATCTAATGCCCGCAGTTAACAATAATATTACAAGGTCTATATTCCACTACTTTAGCTCATAACACTCAATGGATTAACTTGTGATCTTAATTTTCAGCATGTCCGCATTATGTAAATAGTTATGTCTTTTCTTTTTATATTCCTTCGGCTATTTTCATTTGTTGATTTTTTACCCTCAAAATTCAAAAATTCTTCAACCGAGTCTTTTTACTTTGCATGGTACTCCTTGAGTAGATTAACATATATTTTAAATTTTTTTTTTGGGGGGGGGGGGGGGGGGATGGAGGTCAAAGGTCAAGATCACAGGAGTCTTAAATGTCAAATTGGTTTCTGCTCAGTATTTCAAGAACCCTTCAACTCGGTATCTTCAAACTTCACTGGATGATTGAATCTTTGAATAGATGACTTGTACTGTTTTTGGGGTAACTGGGTCAAAGGTCTAGGTCACAGAGGCAGTGAAATTCAAATCTGTAACTGCTCAATATCTCAACAACCCTTTGACCCACATTTTTCAAACTTCACAGGATGATTTCCTCTTTGAGTAGATAACACTGTTTAAAGGTCAATGGGACAAAGGTCAAGGTCACTTGTTAAGACTTTTATAACAAATGATTTTTAATTTAATTCCTTTTTGCGCAGCTAAGAGGTTTGGAAACATCAGCCAGATATTTGAGAAACATTATATTTCAGGCATTTATGCAGAAAGTGAAAAATTCCTATGCATACGATTTTGTTCTGCTTTCACATAAAATATATAATTTTATCTGAGATTTTACCCTGTATTTAAAATGTTTATATTACAATGAACCATTATTATCATATTGTCATGTTTTACAGCTTCAAGAGGATGAAGAAGAACTAAGAAGAGAAGAGGAGGCATACCTTGAGGCCAAAAGGGAGGCGGCTCGTATTGCTAAACTCCAACAACAAAAAGAGGAAGCAGCAAAACAGAACAATGGTCCGAAATCTTGGACTGCAGGACAAGATGGTGACTGGGAGGTGTAAGTTTCTCTGCTTTGTTGATCATGATTTTGGGTGTGTAATGTTTTGGTGCTAACGATGTTCGGAAGCCTAAAGTTAATTTTTATCAAGCTTCATTATTCATCTAATTAATTATTTCCCCGTTGGGCACCAAATGTCACAGGGTGAGAAAGAATGTGGAGCCAGACCAGGATCGAACCCGGGACCCCTTGCTTACAGAGCGAGTGCTCTCCTGACTGAGCTATCACATCTTCTTCCCAGATAGTTACTAGATTCAAACAGCGACATAAGAGTTTAGAATAAAAATATATTACTGTGGAACCTTTCTCAAGTAAGACAAGTACTAGAAATATAAAAAGTTGTTTGAAGGTTTTGCTCTGTAAATTTTAAATTAACAAGAAAACATATTGATATAGACGTATTTGCTCTTGGACGGTATTGAAGTTTAACTGTATTTGCTCTTCTTACAGTTGCATAATAATGTATTTCATCAATTTAGGGCAGGAGGAGATGATGATTTTGAGATGTTTTTGGAGAGTGTGAGAGAAAGATCATTAAAAGCCACTGCCCATCTTAGAAAAGGTAATATCTTAAGACATCACTCCATATATATTCCTTTTAAAGCATGTGTAGATCCAGATCAGCCAGCACATTAATACTGTCTGATAAGGACCTGCATTGTTTGCTTTCTGATTTATAAGGTTATTTCTGACCAAAAAATGAACAGTGCAGATCCTGATCAGACAGCACAGATGTGCCAGCTGGTCTGGATCTACACTGGTCACACATGCATTAAAATGTGTACATGTATACATGGAGTTAAGAGTAAAAACAATTAAACAGTTACAGGAAAGTTAGAGATGATTGCTGTTGTTTCATTTAAACATAAAGGAATTATAGATGCAACAGTGTTCACCCTTGGGTTATAGCAGCATTATATAGAAACATTATAAAAAGACATATACTTTGTGATAAGTGTAGATACTGATTTAATTGCAAATTTACTTGGTGTGAAATGATCTTGATGAATTAAGAATGCTTTTGTGACTGTGTAATGTAGACCCTTATCAGACTGCTGTTGAGCAGGCTGATATGGGTTTACACTTGGGCCAAAAGTCCCATATTGTCATGGTGTTTCACATTCATACGTTGAAAGTACATAAAACATTTTTTCCAACTCGGAGACAATAATTGATTCTTCTATTGACCCTTTACTCCATGGGATATGGCTTTTATCTAAAAATGACTGGTGTAGATCCAGATCAGAGTGCACATATGTACCAGCTGGTTTGGATCTACATTGTTTCCCTTGAGCCCTGTTCCATGTAGTAAATGTAAACACTGATAAAAATCAACTAAATTGCTTAAAAGTATTGTAATGTTCAAACAAATAGTTTTCTTAGAAATATTTTTACTTTTTAATACGATAGCTTTGATTGGAACTATAAATATTAAGTTAATGTTTTCATGTGTTATTGTCCTGAAAAACTTTAACTTCAATATACCTTTGAATTCTTTACTCCAAATATATGGGCATGTAGAAACAGTGTAAATCCTGATCATCTGGCACACCTGTCCTGGCAGATCTAAATTTACATTGTTCTCCTTCACCGTATGGGATGTATCTACGGAGTACAGAGTAAAGGATTAACATGAAGTCCAGCAATTTTTACGTGATCTTGTCCATTAATTGATTAAAGATGCATTAATGTAGTCATATAATAATTCTTACAATGGCATCTGAAAAGTGCTCAAAGTTGTGAAGGAATTTCATATATATTTTTAAGACTCGCCAGATGGACAAAGTTCAAACAGTTCTTCCACTCCTACTCCAGTGAACCGTGAACGATCTCATACAGAAGGTTCCAACTCTGTAGAACTGGAATGGGACCATGATGAAGGTATTTATATCTCAGCTTTTGTAAGTCAATTTCTGATATCTTAGTCATGTATTTACACTCATTTTGCACTTTGATAAGATAAAATCTTTCTTCAGAGTATTTCCATTTTGTGTCGAAAAAATTTTTAACATGGGCTTGGCTACAACATAAGCTGCACACAAACTATTGGCACAATTGTTTGTCATGTGATGTTGATGAGCACGCAAATTTAGCCCCGAGTTGCTGAGTAAAAGTTTGTCTTTGTTCACTTTGTCATTTATCCAACAGACTTTCAAAAGGCAAACAAATTCCCCTGAATATTTTGGTAAAATTTTGAAAATATTTAGGTGTGTAAGTATAAAAATTAATTCAATAACTTATCATGTTCAACAGCATAGGAAAAATAATTTAAAAATTTGTTAACACATTTTTATTTTTATGTAGATTAGCTTTAAATAAAAATGAAGTGGGGTTTTACAACATATTGTTCACTGAAAGATTGTTTTTTTCTGCAGATACAGGCATTAAGCCAGTCAGTAGAGAGCGTTCAAAGTCAGAGGAAGATTTGATGAAGCTAGCTCAGCAAGAGCAAAGAGACAGTCCGTCCAGCCCAGCTCTGTCTGCAGACTTAGAATGGGACACTGAGTTCATAGCTGCGGAAGATAAAGATACTCAAAACCTGTTAACAGGAGAGTACCAGATAGTAGAGGGTCCTAGGTGATAATTGTGATAGTTTGTGATAAACTGGGCTGAAGGTTATAAAGCTGAGATTAGAAACCAGTCTCAAATCTCAAGCATCTGATTGGCTGAAATGGCGACTGGTCGCCATTTCAGCCAATCAGATGCTTGAGATTTGAGACTGGTTTCCATGCTCAGTTTTATAACCTTGGGCACTGAGGGATACTGAACATGAGGGATATTATGCCATTATTGAGTTTTGCCTTTTATTGCCTTTTATCAATATTTTCAATTTGTTAATACCATATTTTGAAAGGTTGGAAGCTGTATAAATTACAAAATAAAAAGACACCACATTAATTTTAATTGCATTAATAGTTACTGTCAAAATTTTATCACTATTTATTATTTCACAAGGTTAGATTATTAGAAGCAGAACATTTTCTTTTGTGCAAAAAAGCCTAACCCTTTACTTCATTGATATGGTTTTTATGGCGTGGGCAAACAGTTTAGATCCTGATCAGATGGCACAGATGCTCAAACAGTATATATTCTGATCAGCCAGCACATCAGTGCCATCTGATCTAAACTGCTTACTTTTAGATTCAATAGGTTATTTCTAACTGTAAAGGCAAACAACGAAGATCCAGATCAGATATCTTGTTTGAACTGGATCAACACTGCTCGCACATGTCATTAAATCTATACATATATTGTGTAACGGGGTTCAGCTGCTTTGCTTAAAGGGTTAGCAGCTACCCATCAAATATGCCATTAGCAAACAGATAAACTGTTGGTATTTTCTTGCCACAAGCTTTTTAAGGCATACCATTATAACTTCTGTTTGGCATAAAATCCTTGATATACAGATTGTGAACAAATACAACTGTTTTACAATTATTATTAAAGCTAGCTTATTTTCCAAATATATTTAGTTTATTGATTGTTTTGTATGTGATTGTTAGATGTATGTTTTATCATTCACAATAAATATATAGTGTGCCATAATGCATCTCGGTGAACAGCAGTATGTTATTTAAGTGAGTGGCTACAAATGAAACTGAGGATGTTTTTAATTCTCAGTACCGGTAATTGGTCTTTGAACAGTTTACTACCAGTTTTATCAAGAGGGGGTTCAGGGGGTTGCTTTAGTCCCCATCTGGGCAGCAATATTTAATTTTCAAAGGGAATTTAATCAGGTAGTTGCTAATTATGATATAACTACCGTAAGACTGCCCAAATGAACCCTCTTCCTATAAATCTTGCATCGGACCCTGTTTACCAATGAATCAATCATTACTTAACGTCGACCTATTTTGTCAGCCATTTTGCACACTGTATATTCATACAATATGTTTAAACAATTTGTCAAAGAATTGTACAAAGTTGGGCATAGGAATGGTGTTCATATTTCTATTGGTCCACATGTCTGTGAATGCTAATGTATAATGTGCCTTTAAGTCATGAGCCCTTAACTCCCTGACATAAGGTTTACATCCTATGTGTAACAAATTTAGATCCAGTGCCCAAGGTTATAAAATTGAGCATGGAAACCAGTCTCAAATCTCAAGCATTTGATTGGCTGAAATGGCGACCAGTCGCCATTTCAGCCAATCAGATGCTTGAGATTTGAGACTGGTTTCCATGCTCAACTTTATAACCTTCAGCCCTGGTCAGCTTGCACATCAGTCTGATCAGAATCTGTACTAGTCATATTAAGATTTATAATTTCATTTCTGAACAATGTAGATCTTGATAAGACTGCATTGGTGTACAGACTGACCTGTATCTACACTGGTTGCACATGAGATATAAGCTTTATCCCAGTATAAAAGGGTTAAGATACTTTCTTCTAAACGACAGTTGTAATTTTATATAGTTTCATGCTTTTTGTAGTATTTGGCATATATTTTCATTTGGCTTGTCAACATAATTTTAAATTTGAAACTATATCAGCATTTTGTTTTTATGCCCTCCACGAAGTGGGAGGCATATTATTGAGTTGCCAAAATCTTGTGGCATAGTATCCTAATTAACTATCAGGCAGATTTCTTTCAAACTTGCAATGATAATCAAGCCCGACGTTTAGATGATGGTAAAGAAAAGATTTTTTCTGCAACTGTTTTTACCAGAGTAATGGCCCTTTGTTACAAAGTGGTGGCTCAGTGTCTGAGGACACATTTTAGTTTCTGATTGCATTTAAAAGTATCAGAAGTGCCCATTTTGTGTATGTGTGTGTGTGTGTAAAATATCTTAATTTTTTTTATCTTATTTTAAGGGACAATCCACATTTGATATTTTCTTTCATTTGTTTGAGATTTCAAACTTTTTATATTCATAATGATTAAGATATTGGTGTTTGAAATCCAGGTACTTTCACTGTAATTTTATCCTGGGTTGAAGATTACATTAGAAAACTGAGATAGGAGACTTGTCCTAAATCTCAAGCATCTGATAGGCTGAAATGGAGACAAGTGTTCATTTCACCTTATCCAATGCTTGCAATTTTAGAATGGTCTCCTTTCTAAGTTTTTTTTATCTTTTGGGGGGGGGGGGGGGCAGATTAATTGTCCAGTATTACTAGTCTTTATAACAAAAATCCATGGTTAAAATGAAAAAAAGTTTTCAGGACATTATTTTCAACCTGTTTGATGAAGAAAAACAATTATCCTAATGTGATGTCCACACGGCATAAGCTTGTGTGGGCCTGGGGTGGGGTTCAGGTGGAGAGGTCATACACCTCCTCCTTTCTACACATTTTTTGTTATTCAGCAGCACATAAGTGCCCAAGGTTATAAAACTGAGCATGGAAACCAGTCTCAAATCTCAAGCATCTGATTGGCTGAAATGGCGACTGGTCGCCATTTCAGCCAATCAGATGCTTGAGATTTGAGACTGGTTTCTATGCTCAGTTTTATAACCTTGGGCAAAGGTCATCCTTCCTCCCTTCACCAGCATCAGCCACAACATCCACCTTCCCTGAAAAAAAAAGAACTTTTATATTCAGACATGAACTGTGAATACAAAATGTATCTGTATAGCAGAACATGATAGAATGGTCAGGGTCTTATATGTTCTATTATTTTTCCAGTAAAAAATATTATGCTATTTTTATTTTTCTCAACCAAACTCTTCTTTGAATTCCATTTTTGATTAAAGGTCCCACCTGAATGCAAGAATTGTCAGTGTTTTATATACAACCAGTTATTTATAGTTAATTTATATCTGGCATTTATACATGCTTGCTTGCATGTTGGAGGTATTTTAGATAATAGACAGGAATTTGACAGAGGTTGTCCACATACATGTGAGAGACTATCAGACATTTCACTAGTGGGAAAATTAAACTAAACTGCCTAACCGGGGGGTTCAGGATTTGGCTAGATTTTTTACTATATTCTAATTCCTGTCTTCGTAAGGGAAAACATTGATGCATTATTTACAATATGTACATTATGTACGAAATGTGCTCAGACTGTGTTTCTTTGATAGTAATTTTAGGCAATAGTTTTTGTCATTGTGTCACCTGTTTGATTCAAAGGTATTATCTAATGTATTTGATACATGTACATTGTGCAGCTATCTGCCACAAAATACTCAGTGATATTGTTTATCTAACTTTGTGATAGCTGTGAGCTACATTGTCACAAAATCATTGCTTTAATTCATGTCATTGCTTAAATTTAACATAAATGAGTAGGTTGTAACAGTATTGCTGTCTCACAATATAGTTTGACTAGCTGTCTAAGTTTAATTAAGTCCTAAGTCCAAGATCCACAAACTGATGCTGAAGACCAGTCCAAGGTCATAAAACTGAGATTGGAGACAAGTCCAAACCAGTTACCATTTCACCCAGTCAGATGCTTGAGATTTGAGACTGGTCTCCTGATCTAGTTTTATGATCTCGGGTCCAGATTGACTGGTCTCTCAGCCCCATGCCTGAAGTCTCTCAGCCCAATGACTTAAGGTAAGAGGGGCCTTAATAGACAATCCTGTCTGAAACGACGATGTTTGGCGACGTCGAGTTCGGAAATGTCTTCGGCACTAGCTGAAACGTTCTCCGGCACTAATCGTAATTGATTGTAGCAAACATTTTTAATCGATATTTTTTACATTACTCTAAAATATTGTTATCGTTTTCTTCAAAGAAGAAACATTGTTTTCTTCAAAGAAGAAACATTTTTTTACAAAAAGTAACTTATATTGTTTTAAATAAAAAAATATTTGCCAAAAGTCTGTTATCCCAAAGCGTGACATCATTTTCCCGGTAATACCAAAATGGCGGACAGAGCTAGCAATGGTAGATTTGTGAAAAAAAAACCCATTAAAACCAACCATTAAACGTATACAAAATTATCACAATTACTCTTCTTTATCAATTTCCAACAATTTTGTTATAAACACCGACACTGTTCCAAAAACTGCAAGCCGTACATCGTGGAAAGATGGACGAAGAATAATTGACCTTGGATTTCTAATGAATCAGTTGGAGTAAAACTGCATTAAAACATTTAAAGTACATATTTAAGTTATATAGCCAACAGATACACATTCAGAAGTCAGTTTAAATCCGATCTGTAAAAGATTCGTAAAACAAAAAGGTATTGTGCAAAATTGTGATGGAAAATATTTTCACCTGTTTTTGTTGTTGTTGTTTTTTTCTTCAGAAAATCATGGAATATGACAATTTAAAAGCTTATATTTAAAAAACTACATGGTGGAAGTCTGTAATAATTTGCAATATGATTGGTATATGTATGTAGCAAATTTTGATATGCATTTTATAAATGTACTGGTATGATTAAATTTTTTAGAGACTCTGAAAGTGTGTGTATGTTTTTGTGTCAAGGGAATTTTCCGACGGGGTATAGATGTATTTTCAAAGTAAAATCATCTAAATGTTAGTAATTAAGTAATATAAATGGTTTCTTTTTAATGTTTAGGCTTATGCCTTACAAGTAACACCATTGGTGCTAAAATATATTATAGTTTTTTATCCCAAAATAAGATTTTTTAGCAATAACCACTTGTAAAAAATGGACCTGGGATGAGGCGAGGGGGTCAGCCTATTCATATGCAATTTTTTCCAAAATGGGATGGTGGAATTGTTTCATATTTCATTTTTACATTTGATATATGATGTTAATCACTATGGAAAAGCTTATTTAAGGAATAATAATAACATTATTCAGGCCCCTCTTACCTTAATGTATGATTGATGTTTGTATTTAATGCTTACATGATAACTTGCTATTACATGTACTTTACTATACAATCCCATTGCCAAGCGAATCTGAACCATACTAACTGAATAATATTGTTGGTAGCTCTGACGGCTTTTAAATCAGCTTAAGTTTGCTTCAAAACAAATCTTTTTGTGATGGTATAAAGCCAGTGATTTAAATTGTTGCAAAGTCATCAGTCTATTTTTCATTTCTTTGTGTTTTTTTCTACTGTTTTTATGTATCCAAGAATCAGGTTAGTAATATAGGGCCATTTGACCCTCTTGGTTTTGCTAACCTTCTGTTTAACCTTATGATAAACTTCTATGCCCAATATTATAAAACTGAGAATGGAAACCAGTCTCAAGGTCGCCATTTCAGCCAATCAGATGCTTGAGATTTGAGACTGGTTTCCATGCTGAGTTTATAACCTTCAGCCCTGTTTGTCTTGTCCTGTATCTGTCTGTAATTGGTGTCAGTCAATAAATTATAGGTTGATGACCGGCCATTAAGCAATAAATTAATTCAGTTTTAATGGTACTTAAATTACTTAATAACATAAAAATGTAGACATTTCTTGATTAACAAGCATGTTTTTAAATGATTTGAATACATTTTACATGAAATTTAAATTTTAAATTTATTTTGTTTTAAGTCACATCATCTTTCTTAATGGGATAATAATTACTAGTAATAAATTTTCATTTGCTGATGAATTTATGTACTCTACATTTCTTAACAATATGTTATTTTCTAATTGGGACACTTTAGATCAATTTGCATTCATCACTTTAATTTTTAATTGAAACTCATACTCTTTCCTCCATATGAATGCTTTATGGAGTAGCAATCAGTATAGATTGAGATTAGCTGGCAAATTCATGCCATCTGATCAGGAGCTGCACTGTTCTGTCTGTCATTTATTCAGTTATTTCTTACCCAAAAGGGAACAGCGCAGATCCTGATCAGACAACATGGTTGTGGCGGCTGATTTGGATCTACACTGTTGGCACTTGCGATAAAATGCGAATATATGGAGAAAAGGGTTTATTGAAAGTCATATTTAACCTAACAGCATTTATGCTGTTGAAGATTGTTGTTTGTATTTTAACTCTTTCCTCCATAGACATGGGCAAACAGTGTAGATCCAGATCAGCCGGCACATCCGTCGGGAACTGCACTGTTGGCTTTTTTATCTGTTAAGTTATTTCTGAACAAAATGGCATGGATGCGCCGGCTGATCTGGATCATCACTGGTTGCACATGCGTAAAAATGAGTATATATGGAGGAAAGGGTTATAGAAACACATTTTTGTGAAAACTGTTGAACTTCTTTGCCATTTTCTTAACTCAAAACATCATGGGATATGGCTCATATCCTACTGTTAGCCATTGTAGATCCAGATTTGCCTGACCAGCAGTGCAGTCTGATCTGGGTCTATACTGTTCTTGGTCAGAAATAACCCAGTCTATCTAAATGTGACTGGTAAAGATCCAGATTGAACAGCACAGATGTGAAGGCTGATTTGGATTTACACTGGTTGCACATTGGATAAAATCCAAATCCAAAGTAAATGTTTTAGTAATTGTCATATTGTTATAACTGTATCACCCACTCTTCTTAACCCTGTTACTCCATATATACTAGTTTTGTTGCTTAGGCTATAAGTTCATTTTTGACCAAGAAGAGAACAGTGTATATCCTGATCAGGGTACTAGGATGTGCCGGCTAATTTCGATCTGAACTGTTCGGCTATGGGATAACAGCAATAGTCCATGGACTAAAGGGTTATACTCTTTTTGTATATGTAGATTATTCTAGAATTGGGGTATAACTTGCTGTTGTATGTTCTTTATCACCTTTTTTTTTACCATGTTTATTGATCTCATATAGTTCAGTGATAATGTTATATAAAGAACACAGTGGAACAGAGGAAATTGGTGGATGACAAGTGAAGTTGCACATGTAATAAATCTTTCACAGTTTTCAGATTAATAGAACTAATATTATATTAACCCTTTCCTCCAGATATACTCATTTTTACGCATGTGCGACCAGTGTAGATTTAGATAAGCCAGCACATCCATGCCGTCTGATCAGTTTCTGCACTGGTCGCATTTTGGTCAGAAATAACCTAACAAATCGAAAAGCTAACATTGCAGATCTTGATCAGACCGCACGGATGTGACAACTGATCTGGATCTACACTGTTCGCCCACGCAATAAATTTGTATCAGTGGAGGAAAGGGTTAAGTACTGATTCTTTTTAAAATATACAATACATATCCTTTTCCAATATAAATGCTCATCAGAGCCATGTGATTAGGGATTGAAAGGTTTTCAAGTACTGCTGGAGAGTTAAAGTGCCTTTAGACATGAATATAAATATCTTATAACTATGCTGTATTCTATTTGCTCACCTGGCCAAAGGCTCAGAGTGAGGTATTAGGATTTAAGTTTTGTCTCTTGTCAGCTTTTGTTTGTTAACTCCTTACTCCATATTCACAATCTTTAAACATTGGTTGCTTCTTGCTCAGAAATTAACTAATGAATGAAAAAGCGAATTGTTTAGATACTGATGAGATGGCACAGCTCATCTGGATCTATACTGTTTATCCGTGGATAACAGCATTATCTCATGTAATAAAGGGTAAAAAAGTGGAGGCCACATTTTTCATTGATATCACTAAACTTGCTTGGATTGTTGACCATTATGATAACTTGGATGTGACCAGAATTAGGTCATCTGATGTCAAAACTAGGTCACAATGTCAAATCAAAGAAAAACTTTCTTCACAAAATCTCATAATATACTAAGAAGTTTTATGGTAGGTCTGACAGTTTTGTAATCAGTTCATTGATAAATTAATTGGTTTTAAAATTTACAACCCCCCACCTTTTGTCATGCATCCAAACAAGTAAGGGATATTGGCCATCTTTCAGGTTTAAATATGAGGATTTTTCATTCTATTTGGGAACATTTGCAAACTGCAGATTTCATTATTTTTAATCCATTAAAGAAGCTAGAAATGGTTTCATTTTGTAATATTATAGAATATGGTCATTTGCTCATTTTTATTATGTTGATCATTGAAATCCACCATAGTGAAAAGAATTGTGTTGTATTAACACCATGAATACAGCTGATATCACATAACATCCAGCATAGATCCAGATCAGGACTGAAGATCATTAAGCTGAGATTGGAAACCAGTCTCAAATCTCAAGCATCTGATTGGCTGAAATGGCGACTGGTCGAGATTTGAGACTGGTTTCCATGCTCAGTTTTATAACCTTGGACACAGATTATTTCTGACCAAAGAAACTAGTGTATTGTAGATCTAGATTATACTCCCTGGTTTTATACACTGATCTGAATCTGTGCCCAAGGTTATAAAACTGAGCATGGAAACCAGTCTCAAATCTCAAGCATCTGATTGGCTGAAATGGCGACTGGTCGCCACTTCAGCCAATCAGATGCTTGAGATTTGAGACTGGTTTCCAAACTCAGTTTTATAACCTTCAACCCTGATCTACTGGATCTACATCGGTTGCCATTATGAGAAAAGCTGTATCCATGGAATAAAGGGTTAAAGTGAGGATTTTATTTGATTGCACTGTATGGTCCTATAATGTTGTATGTTAAGTTTGTTTCCAGTTTTTATAGATGTAATTGTGTAACAAATGAACGTGTGCAATTTGGTACTGGTATGTTTAAATACAAATTTAAGCAATAAATTATGAAACAATTACCTGTTAAGCGTTGTAAATCTCTATGATTCGAAGAAGAGATTGATGAAATTAATGTATTTGATCCTGTAACAATATACCTGTCCAGTTTACAAATGTACCAATGGCTTTGGTTATTTGTCATAGACATAGACATTGGAAGTGATAACAATTTGGGTTTTGGTTGGAATGAAAGTTATTTAGACGTCACCATCCAGCCTAAGCCGACGCATGTAAAATCTAGATGAAGGCCTAGCACAAGTTATTTTAAAAAGCTATATAATATTGAACATAAATCGTCATAGTAAAATGCCATATTAAAAAGGTGCACATATTTATCTAAAGACCTTAACAAATAAAATGGCATATTCTTTCATAAATATTTATTTTTTGTTTCTCTCACTACGAATGGATGCATATAGTTATCACATCTTCTGTCCGTCTTTCTGTCCGTATCAAAATTGTTTCCGTTCCATAACTCTTGACGTCTTTAAACAATTTACAAATAACTGTGTTGAAATGTTCGACATAATGAGACGATGGGCAGCAGATACAGTTATCCTGACCTTCTAGGTGAAGTCTTACTTAGTCTTCTAAAGTCAGGAGCCCCCAAATTGTGTTTGCTCCCCTAGGCGCTGTCGCCGTGACGGTGCGGGTTCGCTACCCAGTAGAGGCAGTATCATTTCAAATTCCCAATAGCGCTATTTGTGCATTGTGGAGCCCGTAGAAAGTCTCCCAGTATATATAATCAGTACTTATATCAGTAAAATAATCCGTTACCGATGCCATGAGATAAAGTTTATCAGGGCTATCCGATCAACCTTTAAGAAAAAAGTTGAAATTATTCGGTAGAAATGCTCGACATGACGATGGACAGATCATATGTAGTAATGTTGACCTTCTTCAAGGTCAATGACACACTTACGCTTCCAAAGCCAAACGCCCAAAATCGTTTCCGCTCCAAAATTCTTGAACCTGTCGAACAGTTTTTAAAAATATTTGGTAGAAATGTTTGGTATAATGATACTGCGCAGAAAACCTGTAACGACGACATTTAAGGTCAAGGTCACCCCAAGTCACAGATTACACAATCGTTGTCTCCACAATCGAGACAGTTCCATAACTCTTGAACCCCTTTCAGAAGTTCGAATTGACGGTCGGGATAATGAAATGATGGGCAGAACATACAGTTACTCGGACCTTTAAGATGAAGGGCGCACAAATACTCATAAGTCACAGGTCCCGAAATCCTGCCCAATCCAATGTCTTGAAACCCTTTAAAAATTTCTCAATCATCCTGGCATTGACATCTTCAAAAAGTTATTCATAGGGTCAACCTTTTTCCAAGTCACAGGGTTTATAAACAATATAATTATCCGGAATGACCGCATTCAGAAAACACAGCCTCCCCGCTCAGCCAGAAAAGAGAGGAAAAGAGAATACGGTTAAACATCCTTGTTTAAGGCTCTTTTCAGAAATGACCTGTTCGATTAAACGTTCTGAAAGCTGTATTGTTCTAAAAAAGCATTGTTAAAAACAATATCTTAATCTCTAATCTTTTCAATACCTAACGATATGAGATGTTTCTTTACAGATGATAAAGGGTTCTTTGAATCATAGAATACAACCAACTATAAAGCATTTACTTCTACAAGTCGAAAGCAACGTTACAACAGACAAAGCAATCCTTACTTATTGACATGTTTCTGCCAATACCTTTAGTTATAGTGTCACAAGAAGAGTAAATAACTACTCATTTCTCTTACACAACTATTTATTTGGGTTCTTTCCCTTACAGCTTCCAAACGCTTAGAAAAAAAGAAAATGACTGTATGCAGTTTGCGCTCACGAAATATGGTTTTTATATACGATTATGACTTGACTTTCGGTAAATAATTCAAGGATCTCATAGGACCATAGTTGCCGAAGTCAGGTGTTATTGGTACCGTTAAAGGAGAACAATGTCTGGCCCCGTGATTTTACTTTTTTTTCACGCTCAACAGTTTTTTTTATAGAATAGAGATGAGCATAAACAAAAGTTTTATACTAACGAGGTCTGGCTTGCCAGCTAGGCATATCCTTTCGTTGTGGACCAGAACTATTGGGATTTATGGACCTTTTAGAAAGGATTAGAATGGCGGGATGGTTAGGCATCTTCCTCCACTGAGGAGTTTAATGGTTGGGTCTGTCGGATAATTAAGGTATCTAGTTACTTTGAGAAACGGAATAGCAGGGCGTGGTAGGTCAGTAATGCAACTACCGGTACTTCTGTTAAGAAACAATGATTGGGTCTGGTGGACCAGTTGGGCATCTCCTTCCGTTGAGAGTGAGGATGTCGGTCTGCTCGGCCAGTAATGCACCTCCCTCTACTTTATTGCGAGAACATTTAGGTCACGTGGGTCGGTGATGTGCTTTCTTCCACCGACGACCAGATTGGTTGAGTTTACTGAGTTATTTCTACCGGGTTGAGACTTGCAAGTTCCACATATAAATCATTCATTCATTGTTTATAATGACATAAAATATAAAGAAAAGGAAATGGTTCGATGATTAATGAATATGAATTGCATGACAGGTGTGCAGCAGTAAGCCATGATTTCCTTTAGCATAAATGCATGTCACTGATGTGACAATACTTCATATTTTTTGGAATTGTAAAAGATTATTTATCAATGTCTCCGTTTGAGACGTATCTGGCCTTATTTTTCCAGTAATGACATTAACTGAAACAAAAATATTTCGAAAGGTAATTAAATTCAATAATGATCATTAACACTTGCATCATGTTCACGGTCACGTGCTCAAAATGCAATGTTTTATAATCTTTAAATGTCTTAAACAATTTATGTCATTATAAACTGCACAATCGTGAGGAAAATTATGATGAATGATGAAAATAATGGCGTTGAATACTAAATCGGGAGTGAAAACATTTCTGCATGCTAAAACAGCAAGAGGACGAAACACAGATGTATGAAAAAAATATTCATTGACAAATCGCATTATTAAAAAGTCAATGACACTGCAGTGCACTTAAATGCACAACAACGAAAAGTGCAGTCGGCATTTACACTAAAGTTTGGTTTATAAACAATATTTTCACTCTGTTTTTGGTTAGTTTTGTTCGATTGTCGCCTCAAACAGAATGATGCGCAACACGATATGCATAATAAACATACAGAAATGAAGAAAGATCAAGACAACTTAAATCCATGGGCAAGATCATAATGACAGGAAAATTAGCTACCAGTCTTTGCGGATTCATATTTTCAAGTGTTATCGGGAACCCTTCATTTTCTAACTATGCCACTGACTTGCATTTGAATCAAAGAGATATGCATATCGTAGAATTATTGGCCACAAAATATTCAGACTCTGAATTCACAAATCTATTTAACATCGATTTTCGTCGTAATCAGACGTTAAATATTATTATTAGACATTGACTTAAATAGAATTTGAATTTGATGTCTACAGTAAGTGGCATTGTAAAACCGACTATCTGACGATAAAATTTGATAGTATGTAAATATAAAGTGTCTGCACACTGTGTAATAAACAAATGTAATATCTTTTAGAATTTAATGGTGGTCTTTGTAAGCTGAAACAAATCATTCATGTTCTTTGTAAATTCATCGCAAAAGCCATTTTCAAAATGCTTTTGAACTGTGGGCAAAATGTGGGTTGAATCCCTCAGAGGTGTTGGTGAGGGGAAGATGGGGATGGGTAGGAAAGTGGGTGGGGATGACGGCGGATTTGAATGTGGAACATGAAGTGGAGTATTTACTAACAATTTACCAAATGATGACCATATCCTAGCAGATTGCAAATGCTACTGTTGGTTTGAACCAGGTTCTTGTATGAATCAGCCTAACATTTTACCTTGTAAGCCCTCGTACATTTAATCCCAACAGCAGATGTTAAGTGCCGTGTGACGGCTGTAAAAAGTCTCCTCGTACTACAGTGTAGTTACCAGTTTCAATTACCTCCGTCGGTGGTATTATGTTAATTTCATACCATGCAGAGTGTCAATCATTGTGATTGCAATATAAAGGCATTGTGATTGCAATATAAAGGCATACTTGAGCTAGCCGTTTTGTGAAGATACGGACGGTATGTATTGTGTCTGTCTCTTGCATGGTTGTCCAGGCGCTGCCGCCGTTTTTTTTTATAGCTTTGGGGTTATCTAAACATTTCTCATATGAACAAACATGTAAACTTTGCCTAGGGGAATTAACTTCAGTTCACACACTACTCGACAATATTTCTTGCACACGTATATAACACACAGAACATTAACAGCTATTAGCACTGTGGATGCAAAATACAAAGAGTATGGTACTCAACATGGTTTGTTACAGCAGTAATCAACACCTAGGTGATAAAGTAAACATGGAAAAACGACACGTTCACATTCAAAATATATGTAAAAGAACGTCCAGAATGTAAAGTCTCTCGCATTTAAATCTCAGATGAAATTGATTCGCCATAATATCCATCAAATGATATTGCCTCTACCTTGGAGCAAACTAGCACCGTCACGGCGACAGCACCTAGCCCTGCAATTCCGACGACACAACCAATTGACCTATAACTGGGACAACCCCATAAAAGGTTGATCGGATAGCACTGATATACGTTATCATCTCTACCCGACATCGGTAACGTGTTATGTTACTGATAACAGTACTGACTCTATGTACGGGGAGACTTTCTTACGGCCGCCACACTTCACAAATACTGTGAATTCAAATGATATTGCCTCTATCTGGGAGCAAACCCGCACCCTCACGGCGACAGCTCCTAGCTCTGCAATTCCGACGACGCAACCAATTGAGCTAACTGGGACAACCGAGATAACGATATTTACCATTGCTTCGGATGCTTCGACCAGCAGCTTCGGGGACTATTGACAAGCTGCTTCTCATTATCTGTAAGCGTCCAAATTTCTGCTTATAAAGTCAACTTGTGTTCAGTAGCAAATTTCAATGTAAATTTGGAAGTTAATTTGCTTGCAATAAAACTTTGACAGATTCTGATAACAAACACAGTTCTATCAACATGTCATTC
Source organism: Corbicula japonica (assembly GCA_038501625.1). Classification (NCBI taxonomy): domain Eukaryota; kingdom Metazoa; phylum Mollusca; class Bivalvia; order Venerida; family Cyrenidae; genus Corbicula; species Corbicula japonica. The sequence continues at coordinate 4,431,727 of JAZAYU010000009.1, forward strand.
ACTATAATATCATTTTCGAAATAACTTTATCATTTCTTTTTAGTTTTTAAGCCATACATCATGTCTTATATTGTTTATGTTGCAATCATTTTATATTTAATGTTTATGCCAGGTGTGTGATTTGTTAATACAGAAACGGATTAGATGTAAATGATTGAAGAAATTCAAAAAGAACTGAGATATATTTAAATATTTATTTAAAGCGCTCTTGAAGTTCCCCAAAGACTCGAATAGATTATAATTGCCGTTGATTATATTTGTGAACACAAAATCAGACAAAACTTTGATAATTCTCTCAGTAATTGATATTTAAAACTGGCCTGCAACATTTTCATGTTTGTGGTGTTCGGTGGCTTTCAATGCTTTCCTTCCATATATTGTAAACAATGTTCGCAGTTTCTCTCTACTTTTTGGCTATATGGGGAAGCTATGCCCTCTGGTTGTAGCGATTCCTGATATGCATATTTCACTTCTTTAGTAACACAAAAATACACATAAATACATTTTTCTTTTCTTACACGATTGCCTTAACGCAAACAGCATCCCAATGGAGTGACAAAGTGGCTGCTTAACACATGTTGTTGTTTAAGACAGATACAAGTTAGAACAAATTGTCGGTTTAGGACATATTCAAACTGTCTGTTGCTAAGGCAGGTTCAACTGTAGTCATATTTTAAAGGTGATGGCTGTCATTGTCTTGGTTACTGTTATCCTGATCCTGATTTTGTAACTTTTATGTAAATTATAACACAATGACAAATTGTTTTGCCTCTGACTGCTTCCAAACTGTAACCACTCGGATTCTATTTTCGCTCATTATTTGAAATTGATTTTTATTAACCCAATGATCTTTTTTCCTATCTGCTTTTTGGTTGTGTAAGGAGGCTATGTTTTCTGAGTGTGACTATTCCTGACATGCATCTTTCACTGTTTTAATTCCATCAATTCCAACGCAATATTCAATTTGCAAGATAATAAGCAAGAAATAAAATTTGTTCTTGATAAAATTCGTATTTATTCTTCAAACTTGTAAAACTCAAGGCTTGAACATATATGACTATTGCCTATTAAAATTAAACTGGTTTAGTTTGTTGAAATTTAGTTTTTTAATATTGTTGGTTGACAACCACTAACAACTTTTAATAGTGGATGCAAAATATGTGTGTTGCCAGGTGTGTAACATGACATTTTCAATGAGTCATAATATTAGTTTGATTATTAATTTATAAAGATGTTCAGATAAAAGACAAGCTTATTCCATTGCAAGATATTTTGAGCGTTGAGCGTTAAAATCAAATAAATGATTCGTTGGTCTTAGTATCGCTATCTTTTCTTTGAGATCAAGCTCCATGTCTTCATTTGATGTCCCAATCCTCATGTTGACTATGCTCATTGTAGCATCGATGTCAAACGGTTTACTATTTCGCCAGTTGTCACTGTTGTTTGTAACTAGTAGACATAGCGTGCTTGCACACTTGACCTGTATTTAAAGTGTCAGGCCGCTATTCCATGGTTCCGTGATGCGTGATCCGTGTCCGTGTCCGCGTCCACGTCCGTGTCCGCGATTTTTCACTCACCAAAGATATCGTTGGGTATATTCCATACCTCCGTGTCCGTTCCGCGTCCGCGTTCGTGTCCGCGAATTTTCACTCACCAAAGATAACGTTGGGTTTATTCCATACCCCCGTGTCCGTTCCACGTCGCGGACACGAACACGGACGCGGAACGGACACGTACACGGAGGTATGGAATAGCGGCCTTAGTCCTAGGACCGGTTTATTTTCTATAAATAGAATTCCTGTCTAGTCTAGAGCGCGCACATTTTTGCGACGATGACAATCGATAAACTATGTTGCCAGTTCTGTGATAGGTCGTTGACATATTTGAACTTGGAATTCTTTAAAGTGTCAGTCTTTTTTCTACCTGATTCACTTAAGACAATCAGTGGATCAATTAAAATGAATCGACAATTCACTCATTAATTTTGTTTTAACTCTCATAATGTTTGAAAAATTAGTTTTTTACGGTCTTCCTTATAATAAGAAAGAATGGGCCAAGTTTCAATGATCGAATGTTATGAGTAGAAATGTTCTTAATTATAGTGATTAAGCGAGTGCAAGCCTTATATTATTAAGACACTCGCAATTTAAGTTGGAGACTTGAATTAACCACCAAAAAATCAAATTAGCAAAACAATTTAATTTAATTTACTATTTTACACGAGTTTTTCAATGTAAATTTTCCTATAATTTAACAAAGAAGATAAGGAAAACCGTATTTAGTGCGAATTACATTAAACTTAGCATGCTTCGTTAACTTATATTGCACTGAATGCAGATATGTTTTTGGTCTACATCAGTTAAAAAAGGTCATCCCAGCAAATGATGTTGCCGAAATGCTGAAAAACATGCATACTTCAGTAAAGGTGAAACAAGGTCGAGCGGTTTAGTAGTCCTTCCTTCCACTATCACATTAACTTATGCATCCTCTATTTTGCACTAATTCTCAAGAGGGACAGACACTGTTTAAGACATGGTTAAACTTGTTAAATCGTGTTTAAACATTCTTGAGCCGTTTGTTATTTTCCATTTTTGGTCATGAAGTTGTCGGTATGTTGTGGCATATGTCATCAGTTTGTCTGGTCTCACGGTCATTGTCACACCTAAAGGTTTTGACATGGATCTAGGGCACTGTAACACACATAAATCATCTCGTCAGTGGCATATTACCATGATTTATAGTCAACACGAGCATTTGTTATGAATGATAAATCGAAAATGGAGAGGTTTGAACTTGCAACGGTATATATAAATCAAGGACTTGGATTTTTGATGCATCTTGTCAAAATGGATAACGTATAGAAGGTTGCTTTAATGGCCTTGTTCGTGGGTAGAATTTGGATTGCTAGCATACGCCCACGGCGATCTATGAAAGAGGATATTGTTACAGGGGAAAACATTTCTTTAGCGCAAATATAACCTAAATCTCACTGAAATTACTTTTGTAGGTTTGACATTTGATAAGCCCACTCTTTTATCGTGTTGAAAATGCTGATAATTAGCCATTCGACACTGGTTTTCAATGTTATTGAACCTAAAATTTCATCTCACGTATTTCAGTATTTCAAACAGAAATTCAGAAGACAATACTGTATCCACAGCATGGATATCAGTGCTGATGATGATAAAACTGAGATTTGAAACCAGTTTCAAATCTCAAGCATCTGAGTGGCTGAAGACAAGTCGCCATTTCAGCCAATCAGAGTCTGGAGATTTGAGACTGGTTTCCACTCTCAGTTTTATGATCTTGGTGCCAGGTTACCGACATAATAGTTGTCTATTGTAGGGTTTAAAGTAATTTAGCTGTAAGAACCATCTACCACATACGTAATAATTGAGAACACGTTTTAGAGGTGTGCATACATCCTTTACTCTGTAACTCTTAAGTATTTGCATAAGAAGTCTTTAGGTCAATCATTATTAGTTTTGAAAATTCTTCATCAGTTGTGAAAATCATATTTAAGCTTCGAAAGTACATAATTAATTTATAATGTATCAAATGACCATAGTGACCTCGAACGATTGTACATGGTGCTATACGCTATTAATTTGTCAATTTAATCTTACATGTATTTAACATTTTTTCAGGTACTCTGCACTTTGTAACTTCTCCAATTTACAAGTACACTAACTTTTTAGGAAAACATAATAGTTGCGGATATCTCTTTTTTCGTTATTTATGATTTCCTCATCCAGCTTTTATGGCCATGTTCTGTGGACGAAAACTAGACTATTAAATCATCCTTACTGAAAATACTGGTTTATCAACAAGTAATTATCTTTTTGTCACATTGTTAGTATAGGGAACAGCTATGATTTATTTGCTTGTTAGCTCTTTGTCAGTGAACTGTTTATAAATATGTTGAACTTTAAAGAATTCATATGGATCTTCTCGTACGATACGCCAAACCAAGAAATGATCACCATTATGATTGTAGAACTCCAATGTCCCAGAAAAAAGTTAGAAAAACATCTCTGCCATGGGCGTTTTCTGTGTAATGCCAGAAATTTATTTTCAGATCCCCTTTAAAAATTCTATTCTGTTCAGTTTCGCCAATTGTTTTCTCGTTTATGTGAAAACCACTATTTTATCTGAGGACCACCGCTTAACATGGAATGGCATTATCTGAAAATATAACATTGAAGATTCCATGTTCATCGCCTTATGCACCGTCGTTTGGGATTAGTTTCGCTCAACCCATCGCTATGCGGCGTGGGCTGTTATATGCATTTCCATTACTGCTCGTGAACAGGCTCAATCAAAGCGACACTGCAACATTGTCATATGTGTCGTGTTCAGTGGCTGCCAAAGTTCCATTTTGATTGATCTCAGATCGCATTTTAGTCGGATGTGAGTGATATTAATGAAAATGTTCATTATAGAAACAAACGATTTAAAGAAAAGAATTTTTTTTATAGAAATATGAGTAAGGTTCACTACAACATGTACCACAATGTCTCAGGGAATTACTAAGTACAAAATAAAAATAATATTTACAAAGACCTCTAAAATTGGAAACCAACAGTAGAACAAGTAAATATATACAATTAAGGTAACTCCATAAGTTATTATATAACTTTAATTCCACAAGACTATAGTACAATTTTCTATGCACATTGTACACATTTTATTTTATCTGAGAACTGCTCATGTGTTTTGTTCGAACGCTGTTAGATGAACAATTTGATTTCATGATACTGGTGTCCATGTTCTCTCAAAACCAAAGAGATATTTACAAAAGTATAGGCCTATGTGGCTATAATTACGTCCAGAACATATTTAGATAAATGACTGTTGGAACACACAGTTTGTTTTCTAGTAAAATTTCCTACGTTTATTTCAAATATTTCATTGCAGCATTTTAATTGTAGCTTTGAATCTAAGTTTGAAAATTCGAGGAAGAGGATACTAGGAACGTTAAGATCGTTCACTGTATGATACTCGAATATTATTTATACATCACCAGCGATGACAAACTTTTAAATGCTGCAATAAACATGGTTTGATAGGGTTAAGTGCAGAAAACCAGCCTTGACAACGACTTTTATATTTAAATTCATAGAAAAATATTTACTGATATAGAATCACTGCTATTTTACTGGTAACATGACAGATTATTCATACAATTTTTAAGAGATAAATATGATAATGTCATAGTAAAAATTCAATAAAATTCTTTATATTGACTATATAAGACATAAGGAAATAAAAAGGAAATAAAAGATACAAAAGTGATTACAAAGATGCTGTTCAGAATATTGTATTAAAATTAAAGAAAATAAAGACAAGTACAGAAATTACAATATTAACGATCAGTTATAGTTTGAAACACTCGTGATATTTAGAAGACTATAACATTATTTCTATCAAATTTCCAAATATTTAAATTTCCATGATGGTAAACTTTTGAGTTCCCATGAACAGTTACTGAAAGGGACAAGAAACACACTATACTAACCGTTGTTTGAAGGATACCCGGTGATAGTTTCAAGTTTCAAATTTATTGGCAATATCGGCAAATTATTGCCTTTGGCCATTTACAAGATTACAAATATGGCAAAGACAAGTTACAGTTTACATATAGTAACCAAAGCATATTCAACATACAATACAAGAGTACATGCAGACAGTATACAAAAACAAAACAAGAAACAATTATACCTATAGGGTAATTGATCGCAAATTGAATACATCATTCGAAAATTTACAATTCTTAATTGTTACATATTCAACATATAATAATACATACATGCAGGTAGCATAAAAGACAAGAAAATAGTTATACCTGAAGGTTAATTGATCTCAAATTGAATCCATCCTTTAAAAATTTACTAATTTTTATTATTACTTTTTTACGTTTAGAAGACATAAGATGGGTAAATTTTGACAATGAAGGCCATGAACAGTTCCCAAGATGTTCATTTCTAATCACTGAATTGTACGGAAAACACAGTTAAAATGATTTTTCGATTCAACAGCGTTTTGATTGCACAATTTACATTTAAGATTTTCTCTTAATATGTTGTTATATCAACCATATAGTGTGAATTCCCAAAGCCAATTTGTTGTCATTTCAAACACAGATACGAATGAACCGGGAAACATTGCACGATATTTTATTTTTCCGAGAGGGGTCCAGAAGAATTTTTCGACTCATTTGGAAGAAAACAAGAAAACTAATCCGTGAGTGTTAAAGAATTGGGAAAATGCCATATTTGATTGACTCTAGTCAAATACAACATATCGTATCTGGCTACTGCGGGTTTCGTACTTAATTTTGCTTATAACTAAATATAATCAGACCAACTGGAAAGAAAAAAAAAGAAAGACATTGTCAAACCTTTTGACATGAACCACAAGGAACGTACTAATCTACTTGTTTATAATAGTTAACTGTAGAATGATTTGTATTTTGATATTGCCTAAAATAGAAGTGCCTGGATGTAGTACAATTATTTGATTTGACCCTGTCCACTTTTTAACACGCCATCCATTTTCAGTGTCTAGCAATTTTACTAGAATACGGAACGACGAGATGCATTCATGACGATTCTGTTCTCATTAAGTCGCTGGGCACCGAAGAGTGAACCTCGAGTGTATATTTTATAGACTTAATCGACATTCTTAAGTTATCTGTGAAAAGTTAGAATTTTTACTTGTGTATAGTTGTGTTATATCGCGTCTATCATTAGTTCATGTTTCGTTGATGAAAAGGTCGGAGGTAATTATTCAAGACAACTTGTTATTGTTTGTTCCTTTGACCTCACAGATCTTTGTACAAGTAAACAACAAAAACACACTGTTTCATATAATGTATATATTGTACTTAGCACTTGGGCAATGCTTACAGAATGTTCTTCACCGTATCCATTACATACAAATAACATCAAACATACTTTATGCAACTTAGAACTTTTAACATCAAACATTTATTGATTTCAATCTCTTATCTTATCATAAATGCCTATACATACTCATTATATTGTGACGACTTTACCGGACCTGGAGGCGCATTTTGTCACATTTTAAAAGAACAACAAGATTAATTTAAGTTTCCTTTTTTTATCCTTCTTATTAATAGTAATGTGTAATGTACACACAAATTCTAATGCAAACAATATATCAAGTTTCACTTGTCTAATAATTCACTTATACTGGAAAAACTTTGTAAATCCACTAAATAAAATATATCTATTTAAAATATTAATACCCAATAAATAATGGAAACCCTTAATTGCAATATTTTCCCCGACTGTTCTGATATTCAAATGAAAAATCTGAGCTTATATAGTGCTTGGATCGAATTCCGCCGAATCCCGCAGACCGCGGAATTCAGCCGGAATTCCACAGAATCCAAGAACTATATAGATCTAGCTCACTTTGCGGAATTCCGCAGAATCCCGCAAAATACTTAACAATGTTGAATGAAAGTTTACAAGGTTTTACGCTAAATACACGGACAAATTCATATAATATTAGTTACCTCAAGTTATAAACTTGAACAATTGTTGTGAAAGTTGCAACGAACAATGGTCCAGCGTTTGACAGCTATTTGTTTACATTTAACGCTGACAATAACAACCTATGACGTAATACAAATATACAACAACCCATGACGTAATACACAAAACGTCTGGAACTCGCGCAATTTTGAATGAATGCAAACATGCATGAATTTCCAATAAACGTACAATTTAAGCTAAAGCAGAATATTTCAAGATAACCAGGTAAACTTGTTATTAAGGAATGATTGCGCTTTATGGTAAATTTGCCAGCTCTCGCGTGCACGTCCAATCTGCATGAACCGTACCAAAATAAGAATCATTACTTATATTTACATTTTATTCATTTTTTTTCTTTAAATAAACTTAAGTCGAACGCTTTCAAAAATTAGTATTAAGTGAAAAGGGGGAGTAATACGTGGGAGTTTTCAATAGTAACAGCCATGACGTTACTGACGTCATTACGGGTCATGCGGTTCATGCAAAATGAACCGATTTTTTTTAAACGAAGAAATCAATAGGAATGTAAATATTTCTATTTAAACACATCACTATTGGAAAACACAGGTTATCGAATGACATTAAACGATAAAATTAGAAAACTTTATACAACGACATTGGTACATTACCCCACCCATTAAGAATTAACAGGCATTAACTATACGACAAAAATAAATGCATCAACGAGAACCAAGGGTTCACAATATATACCGTATAGTTTCCCCGTACTTAAAAATGTGTCTTTAAGCGTTCAATGCCCAAAGCTGAATGACCATAAATAATCGAACAATACACACGACAACTCGTGCCTTAAACCAGTGAACCAAACAACTTTTGATTGGTACATTCAAAAGATCTTACCTAATCAAAGGAAAATATTTCCCCCTAATTCGCTTCGCTTAACCGGCGAAAAATACATTAAATATTAGAACCTGTTGCGGAAAGTGTGAGGTTGATGCGCAAAAGCACTTAGTTTAAAACCCCTGTGACATTGTTTTGACAACGTCATTTTCAAGGCGGCAACCCATCAGGTTCTTTGTTAAATATTTGTGGTGTATTGTTTGAAATTGATATCTTTTCCACTCTACTGTTTGTCTGTGTGCAGTGGCTGTTTTTTCTGAGTTTGACGATAAACTGATTTGCACGTTTCACTTTTTTAGAATAAAGTATATGTTTTTCAATTGGAACTAACCATAGAGCCTATGCCATGAAAAGGTTGTTTTTGAAGAAACTATTTTCATCTAAACCTTGAAAACATACAAGATCAATGTTTCAACTGTAATACGGATACCTTGATGATTTATTTTATATAAGCTGTCATCGCCTCACAATGTTAATTACGATTTTCTCTCTCTCTCTCTCTCTCTCTCTCTCTCTCTCTCTCTCTCTCTCTCTCTCTCTCTCTCTCTCTCTCTCTCTCTCTCTCAAAGGCGACTCATTCCAACTGTTGTCATGCTATTTACACTGCTAATTAGAAGTTTTTAGCGGTGAATTCTTCTACTTTAGATTTTTATAGAGTAAATAACTACGTCACAGAAATTAATAAAAGAAACACTTTCAACAGCTAAACTTATGTTTAAGACTAAAGTAGAAATAATTGTCATTTATTACACCTCACGTGATTAGTTTACTATATAGCGTAATGTGACGTCACAGGGAGATAATCGCTACTGTCACATATGCGACAGCATCATGTCACCCTCGCGTGGATCTAAAAATAAATATCTTGGAAATCCGATTACAAATTAACTTCTACGCATGCGTTATTGACCAAGGGAGATAAACGCATTTTGATCATTATTTGTAGCCGCTTGATTTTGGACTTCCGGCGCTTGATTTTGTTCCCAAACGAAATTTGGTCATAGTCAAGATCTCTAAAAAAACAAATGTTCGGTGTAATAAAATAAATATCACATCCCATTGGGGGAAACAGTACGAAATGTTAACCCTTGAGAAGGTAATGTCACCCGAGGCTAACGCCTCGGTTGACATTACTTCTCTCGGGTTAACTTTTCGTAATGTTTCCCCCAATGGGATGTGATATTAATATTTATATAATATAACAGTTTCCTGAAATATAGGACATTTGCATGCTTCGCATCATCGTCTGGAGAAAGCGTTTAAAGATAATTATCAATTAAAAGTACTTATCATTCCGAAAACAGTACAACCGAAAGTTGATTCAGAATATAATATACGAGAAATATAGAGCAGTCTAATTGCATTTAAACGGCTAGAACTGAAGTGGTCTTGTTCGATGGAATTTACTTGTCCAGGTAATTGCGAAAGATATTGCCCCTAGTGGGGACCGAACCCGTACCGTACGGCGACAGCGCCAGCCATATAATTCCGATCATGTTACCGACTTATCTTCATTCAAAAGGTTGATCAGAAAATTCTGATAAGTGTTATCATCACTACATAACATCGGTAGCCGATTATTTACCGACTGTATCTACGGCCGCCACCATGCGCAAATACCGCGACTGTGAATTTCAAATGTTATTGCCCCTAGTGGGAAGCGAACCCGAAACGAGATATAATTGTTATCGCTTTTTTATGGAAGCCCTGGAGGGCCACTTTTGATTTTAGACTTATGGATTTATTTTACCTCTATCTTTTGACTTTTGATTTATGGATTTTGACTTTTGATTTATTACTTACGGATTCCGTAATTGTCCAACGTGCTTGCCGCATCATTTCCCAGGAAAATGGCGGATTCTGACGACGTTTTAGACGATGTAAGTTCATTTACCTAAGCTCATATTCAAGAACAGTATATTATTTATTTAGACATTTTTATTTAATTCAGAAAAGAACATATTTTGCTTGCATTGCATAGAATTTCATTATGTATCCTTTTTAATCCATTTCTAGAACATGGAATCATTGCTACATGCGTTATCTCAAATTGACATACACCGTATAAATCAAAAGCTTCATTTTTATATGGGGTCGAAATAATTTTAAATCCAATTAGACTAACATTGTTGTTTGTTTGTTGCAGTTTCATTCGAAGGAAGAGATGGTATATACTAATTTTTTTAACTAGTGGAGAGAAACACAAGGTACAAAATGTTATTTGTCATTAAAAATATAACGTTTTCTTGTCAGCGCATAGAACATGCATAATGGTGTTAGAAAAAAGAAAATAACTTTAAACTAGTTACACATGAAATGTTATGGCAAAATCTAATAATAATATACTTATGTTTTTTTCTGTCCATTCTTATTATAATGACCATAGCCCATCAATATAGGTACAATACACAGTGTACCTCAAAAGGTCTACTCCTACTGTTTAAAGAAGGCTAAGTAATAAGTATACTTTAACATGCAATATCCCTTCTACTACTACTACTGCTGCTACCCTACTACTACTACTACTACTTCTACTACTACTACTACTACTACTACTACTACTACTACATGTACTACCTCTTCTTCTACAACAACATCAGCATCTACTACTACTACTACTACTACTACTACTACTACTACTACATTTTTCTTATTTAGGATGCAGAAATCAGGGAAAGGCAAAACAGAAAGGTAGCGGCCGTCATACTATGTACAAACTGCATATTGGAGGAAGACATTATCTACAAAGTGAATATAGACAAATTTCATCAAGAAGAGGTGGGGCATTCGGAAGATAGCCTCAGACAGTGGAATCCAGAACTGAAGTCGAAAAACGTCTTTTTTTATTTTATTATGTTTTATATATTGTACATTTTATAGGTACATTGTTTCTTTAGATACAAATTTCTTATGCAAAATAGCACTAAGAAGATTTAAACATATTTGGTGTTTGTTGTCTGTTTCAACGAATTTATTCCAAGAAGTGTTTGCTCTAGGTTTTTCGGCCAATCACATGCCCCGAAATTAAAACTTCTAAACATTTTATTTCACATTAACAATTGATGTTGAATGTTCACGTGACACAGATCAACTATGACATGAACATATGAATAATACTTATAATTCTATAGCAAACACTAAACACTTATTAGGCTAGTGGCTAAATGAATCAACATTATATGACTTAAATACCAATCTCGGCTGCTGTGCTTCTATGCGTTTTGGTGTTTGAATCACAAATTTGTTTATTTAGCCTTAACCTAAAACATGTAAAATGTAATGTTTGTACCAAAGCAAAGAGTAACAGCAAAATACAAAAGTTATAAGTTAAAAGTCACAAGATAAAAGTCATAAGTAAAAAGCTATAATTAAAAAGTCATTTGGCATACGGCAAAAGTCATAAGTGACAAATCATAAGTGAAAAGCAATAATTCCCAAACCGCAAAAAGCGTAAAATAAAGTCAGCATTAATCACAATGATCAATAAATATTTTTGCATCACCTTTTTTATATAACTTTTCCCTTTTAATTCCATAATGCACAATAAAGTTTGTTTGCTATTTGTTGAATGAATGAATTACTCGTTAAATCTAATAAAACAGACTTGTAAGAGTTTATGAAGGTTTATGGGGAAATCTTTTCTTCAAAGAACCTAGATACATTTCATACAGACCTGGTGCAAAAAATGCAAAAATTGAATTGAAGCAAAAATTTTAATTTTCACATCGTATTGGGTCTACGGTAGTTCATTAAATATACCTGTATCGCGCAAGTCTTTGAAAAAAAAAATCCACTAATGGATTCCATTTTGTCGTAATGTACACCACATTTTAAATGCGTTGGTTAGATGTGATTTTTTTCAACTACAATGATTCGAGCCCCAGCAAACGGGTCTGTAGAATCGTGTCAGAATTATAACTGCAATAGTAAATAAATGTTGTTTTCTGTTCCACCATCACGGCGTAGTATTCGAGGGCATTTTGATGTTCATTCAATGCGTCTGAAAAGTATCTTGCAATAACATGTGGGTCGTTATTCAAGTCCGATCCATCTTATTTTTTACCTAACCCATCTACAGCACCACGGATACAAAATTCATATAGTGTTTGTTTGTCATAACCATCAATATGCCATTTAAAACTGGGTGCTTTGGCGCAGTATACGCGCTGGAAAGACGATGTGCTTTGCGTTCTCATCATTTCCATGACATCGTCCATTTTGACGTACACGTGGTAATCCAACATTAACCTAGGCCATGTATTGTACAGTATCCTATGCATTGTCCACATGTTTGTATTTCTCTGTTTACAACATCAGACACAGTCTCAAGACGAGTATTTATTCTCTTACTCCGTTTTAAACTTAAGCGTTTAATAATTCTCTTTACTGTTCTCAATGACGTCTTTACCCCATGCCGTACCATTAAAAAAGCTACAATTTCATAGATCTTACAACCTTTCTGGAAGTACTATATTATGAGCTAAGTTCTGTTTGCTAAAGATGTTGAGATATAAGCAAAGTTCTGTTTGCTAAAGATGTTGAGAGGGAGTGCCTCGGCGCAGTAGCTTGGATAATGCCGAACAGTATAGTGATGAACACACAGATCGACATCAAGATTTTCATCCTCAATATCTTTTATCCAGTAGTTGTGTCTGAAATACAAGTTTATCTTCTATATAAATCTGTATAAAGTTGTGGTTTAAAAAAAGGGAAATGTATTATCTGCGTTTCATAAAGACTATAGAGTATGAAAAGTTTGATGCGAAAAGCTTCACCTTTGAAATGCTCTCATGATTATTTTTACTCTCGTATGGTCCTATATCTAATTTTGTTCTCAGGTGTTCTTTTCTTAATTTTCGGAATATACCACAAAATGAGACATAAAAGCTAAATGCAAAATGAAGCTCAATCACATTGAAAAGTCAGCTTTGTACGTGTATTATCTGTCTACTTGTTAATATACAGTTTAAAATTAAATAAAAAATAGTCACTTGTGGAATTACAGTCTGTGATAAATAAGCATATTTAAAATAACATTAAATCTCCCATCCTTAACACATCCTCTTCTCAATGACAAATTTCAATTAAATTCATAAAAAAAGTTTAAAGTTTGGAAAACATACCTGAAACCGACGTTGCTGCTTTCAGCTTCTAGAGCACGTGTATAATGGGTTTGCCAGAAGTCATAAGTCACAAGTCAAAAGTCGAAAGTCATAAATAGAAAGTCAAAAGTAAAATATCCATAAGTCGAAACTCTAAAGCGGCCCTCCAGGGCTTCCATACTTTTTACCTGCAATTTTGTAAAAATGACGAAGTTTTCACGTGAACGTACAGAATTTTGCACTTATTTATTATGTGCCAGTATTGATAATAGTAAGTAACCGATGTCATGTAATGATGATCAGGTTTAAGAGGGTTTTGTGCGCAACATTTTTTGCGTTGTCACTTTCAGTTAGTTGTTTTGTATGGAAGCCCTGGAGGGCCACTTTAGAGTTTCGACTTACGAATATTTTACTTCTGACTTTCTATTTATGACTTTCGACTTTTGACTTATGACTTCTGGGGAACCCATTATACACGTGCGGAAAGCGGAAAGCAACAACGTTGATTTCAGGTATCTTTTCCAAACTTTAAACGTTTTTTTATTAACTGAGATTTGTCATTGAGGAGAGGATGTGTTTAGGAGGGGAGATTTAATGTTATTTTATAAATGCATATATGGTTTGTATATACAAAAGCAATAATTCCACAAGTGACTGTATGTTTTGTTCAATTTGCTGACTTTGTTCTAATTATGTTCAAGATATAGTTCTTATACATATTCTGTCCTCATCACAAACTCAGGCCTGAAGCAAAATATTAAACTGTATATTTACAAGTAGACATGGAATACACGTACAAAGCTCACTTTTCAGTGTAATCGAGCACCATTTTGCATTTAGCTTTTATGTCTCATTTTGTGGTATATTCCGAAAATTAAGGAAAGAACACTTGAGAACAAAATTAGATATAGGACCATTCGAGAGTAAAAAGTATCATGAGAGCATTTCAAAGGTGATAAGCTTTTCGCATCTAACTTTTCATTCAAATGTACTCAAGTCTTTATGAAACGCAGCTAATATATTTACCTATTTTATATAACAACTTTATAAAAATTTATATTGAAGATAAACTTGTATTTCAGACACAACTATTGGATAAAAGATAATGAGGATGAAAACCTTGATGTCGATCTCTGTCTTCATCGCTATACTGTACAATGTGGCGTAGGTTAATAATGTTGGATTACCACGTGTACGTCAAAATGGACGACGTCTTGGAAATGATGAGAGCGCTTGATCTAATGGGTGTAGAGCCGTGCAAAGCACATTGTCTTTTCCGGCGCGTATACTGCGCCAAAGGACCCAGTTTTACATGGCATATTGATGGTTACGTCAAACAAAAACCATATGAATTTTGTATCCTTGGTGCTGTGGATGGTTAGGTAAAAAGTAAGATGATTCGGACTGGAATAACGACCCACACTTCATTGCAAGATATTTTTAGACGCATTGAATGAACATCAAAGGTCCTCCAATACAGACCCGTTTGCTGGGACTCGAAGCATTGTATTTGAAAAAAAAAACAACATCTAACCAACGCTTAATCGTGATGTACATCACGACAAAATGGAATGCATTAGTGGATTTTTTTCAAAGACTTGCGCGGTACATGTATATTTAATGAACAAGACCCAAAACAATGTGAAAATTAAAATTTTTGCTTCAAGGGCAAACTGTTTTTTTGTACCAGGTCTGTACGAAACTCCCGAGTTCGGCAATACATTTAACTTGAGAGACGTAAATATTTGCAAGACATTTATTCTCGCCCCAAAAGCACTTTCAGCAATTCGAAGAATTAGCATACCTTTTGAAGCCAGACCTACAGATGCCGTTGGACGCTGAGCCAATCGTACAGCTATATACTGAACGAATTAATGTTTATAATAGATTGAACATAAATACTCTTTGAAATAATTTATACTGAATGTTCGCATGTAATTGATAAAACGTCTTTAATGCTACTAGGTATACACAAAATTTAAAAAAATGGCGTTTTGAAAGCATAATAAGGACGATCATCCACCATTTCACTTAATTATATAGTTATTTTAAGATAGTGATTAGTAAATATCTGCAAACTATCATTAAACGGGTCATTCTTAAACAGTCTTTGGAAGTAATTCTTTCGTATAAAGCGTTCATCGAGAAATGTCATATTGCTGTTTTGAAATCAAATCTAAACACATTTATTCAACAAAGTTATGACACACTCCTTAGCAACCTGTAAATATTAATTTGTAAATATTTTACATCGCAAATATAGGTATGTGTAATAAGCAATAATTACAAAAAAAGTGAAAACCGCATATCAGGAATTGCCACATTCAGAAGACACTTCCTCCCCACATTTTTAGCCAAGAAGAAGAGAGAGCTTGGTTTATAAAATGACCAATTTCAAAACAAACACTACAAACGAAAACGAGAACCTTATGGGTTTCCGTCTTGGAACGGTCAGTGGCAAAACAGTTTGCAACTGAAGGGGGTGGTTTAACCAGTTTCTAGGCTGCACCAACCTGACACTTGCCCCAGCAGTTTCTCATATCAACAAACATGTACAAGTTGTCTTGGTGAAATAACTCCAACCTACACATCCGCTAACAAATGTCGTATGCAAAAGCACACAAACATATAAAATATAAGAAGCTATTAGCATTGCAAAGCCAAAAGGGTGGGTACTCAATGATCTTACCGAGACCAGAGCCTCTGGAGTCAAATCAGCAAGAAGATGACAGGGATAAATGAAACAAATCGAGCTTCTAGGTTTGTTTAAGAAAAGATTTACCAATAAACCTTCATAAACTCTTATGTCCGTTTTATTATATTTAACGAGTAATTCATTCGCAACAAATAGCAAAAAACTTTATTACATATTATGGTCTTAAAAGAAGTTATATAAGTGAGTGTTGATGCAAACATATTTATTGATCATTTTGATTAATGCTGACTTTATTTTACGCTTTTTTGCAGTTTGGGAATTATGACTTTTCACTTATGATTTTCACTTATGACTTTTGCCTAATGACTTTTAAAAATAGCTTTTTAATTATGACTTTTATCTTGTGACTTTTTACTTATAACTTTTGTATTTTGCTGTTACTCTTTGCCTTGGTGCAAATCTTACTTTTTTACATGTTTTAGTTTAAGGCTAAATAAACAAATTTGTGATTCAAACACCAAACGCATAGGAGCACAGCAGACGAGATTGGTATTTAAGTCATAAAATTTTGATTCATTTAGCCACTAGCCTAAAAAGTGTTTAGTGTTTGCTATAGAATTATTAGTATTATTCATATGTTTATTTCATACTTGATCTGTGTCACGTGAACATTTAACATCAACTGTTAATGTGAAATAAAATGTTTAGCAGTTTTTATTTCGTGTGATTGGCCGAAAAACCTGGAGCAAAAACTTTTTGGAATAAATTTGTTTAAACAGATAACAAACACCTTGTTATTTGAATATTTTTAAATCTTCTACATTGCTTTTTTTGCATAAGAAATTTGTATCTCAAGAAACAATGTAACCATAAAATGTACAATTTATAAAACATAATAAACTGAAAAAAGAGCTTTTGCGACTTCAGTTTTTGATTCCACTGTCTGGGAAATCTTCCGAATGCCCCTACCTCGTCTTGATGAAATGTGTCTATATTCACTTTTGGGATAATGTCTTTCTCCGATATGCAGTTTGTACATAGTATGACGGTCGCTTTCTTTCTGTTTTCCTTTTCCCTGATTACTGCATCCTAAATAAAAAGTAGTAGTAGTAGTAGTAGTAGTAGTAGTAGTAGTAGCAGTAGTAGTAGTAGTCAAAATAGTAGTTTCTGCTGTTGTTGTAGAAGAAGAGGTAGTAGTAGTTGTTTTTGTAGTAGTAGCAGTTGTTGTTGTTATTGTATCAGTAGTGGTAGTAGTAGTGGTATTAGTAGTAGTAGCAGTAGGATAGCAGCAGCAGCAGTAGTAGTAGAAGGGATATTGCATGTTAAATTATACTTATTACTTAGCCTTCTTTAAACAGTAGGAGTAGATACTGTATTGTACCTATTACGATGGTCATTATAATAAGAATGGACAGAAAAACATTAGTTTATTATTATTAGATTATGCCATAACATTTCATATGTAACTAGTTTAATGTTATTTTCTTTTTTCTAACACCATTATACATGTTCTATGCGCTGACAAGAAAAGCTGCATATTTTGAAATTGACTTGTTTACATTTTTAATGACAATTACCTTTTTTACCTTATGTTTCTCTTCACTTGTCAAGACAAAATAAATTTAGTATATACCATCTTTTCCTTCGACTAAAACTGCAACAAACAAACAACAATGTTAGTCTAATTGGGTTTAAAATTTCGACCCCATATAAAAATGAAGCTTTTGATTTATACAGTGTATGTCAATTTGGGATAACGAATGTAGCAATGATTCACTGTTCTAGAAATCAAAAATTGATACCTAATGAAATACAATGCAATGCAAGCAAATTATGTTCTTTTCTGAAATAAATAAAAAGGCCTAAATAAATAATATACTGTTCTTGAATATGAGCTTACATGTTATTTTTTTATTTAACTTAAATTAAGTCTTCTGTAATAATTCTTTGATAAATGAACTTACATCGTCTGAAACGTCGTCAGAATCCGCCATTTTCCTAGGAAAAGATGAGGCAAGCACGTGGGACAATTACGGAATCCATAAGTAATAAATCAAAAGTCAAAAGTCATAAATCAAAAGTCATAAGAAAAAGGTAAATTAAATTCACAAGACGAAAATAAAAAATGGCCCTCCAGGGCTTCCATAGTTTTGTCTTTTGGATATTCCGTAGAAGAGCAACACTTATACTTTTTACAACCTGTAACGTTAAAAGAAAACAATTACATAGATTCTGGTAGATTTTATTTTCTGAAAAAAAATCAAGTTTTATCTTCAATTATTAACTAAAACTTTACAATAATCAATAATTTGTACAACATTACTAGAACAAAAATGAAAAAGGAGCTTCGTCAACAATTTAAAATAAAAATGCATATTAGTGCCGACGCTGCCTAGCCCAATGTTGAAAGCAACTCAGTTTTAACCCAAGCAAACAAGACAAAATTTCCATCAATTCAAAACGATAACTTTCATTTGTTGTTGATAAATACCTTTAATGTAGATATAAATACAATTTCATGAACCAAGACACGACATTGAAATAATATTTTGAGTAGTTTTTTCTACGACGCTTATAGTTCTTTATTGATAAAAGCACTGATTGAACGTATAACAGCCTTTTAAGACTAACACACAATGTTTCAGTTATATTTTGGTTACAACAGATGAAAAATGGAACTTTAAAGGCAATTAAACACCGCATATATTGAGTTACGTCCCATTGAGAGTGATTTCCCTTGCTGATTGGGTAGTTCCAGTTTAGAAGCGGTAATAAAGCGTAGCGTTAAAAGTGTAAATAAAAAGTCTCGAAGTGCTTTTGAAGTTAAAATGCATTGTCGAATTAACCAAAAAAAAGTGAAACAGACATATAAAGAATAACCATCATCTTTATAATTGATTTTAAGTTAATAACTAGATGTAACTTTACCTATATACGTAACTTAACGTATCCTTTATGAAATCTTTTTGGCTGGCATGGAAATTATAGCTTTTTAAAACTTTCACTCAAGTATTCAGCCAATCACCGTTAAGTCATCCAAACAATGCTTATTAAGAAAAGGGCCTGGTGTTTTATGATCATGTTATACGTATTCTAATTAGCAATACTGGGTTTTACCAGCTGGAGGTGTGATAAAGACCTTTTAAAGTTCAGTTGTAGATTTGTAAGAGGTTGAAAACGTAGCTTTTGGGGGTAAAATTGTTGTTTTAGGAAACTGACTAGAGATTAAATATTCTAATTAAATGTCACATTAATGTTTGAGATCCGAGACATTGATTATATGATATTGGCAACTTAAAGCACTCCGAAATGAATTAAATAAAGCTCGGGAAGTTTTAACCAAACATATATTTATTTATTGATATAAAATTGATTGTAAAACTAAATGAACTAAAAAAATTCAGAAATAAAGAGATAAACGTGAAACATTATGAAACAATGAGTGAATATGTTCTTCATTGTATAAGAATAGGAAAGAACTTTTTGCAGAAAAAAGTGCAGTATATTGAAAAATACATCAATACGAACATGACACAAATCTATCAACCGAATGGTGTGCATTCGATTTGTAGGATAAGGTTCAGTTATTTAAAAAAATCTATTAAAATCTGGCAAATAATGTTGCATCGGCATGAAAGAACATTTATAAAAGTGAACGGGCGTTCCATTGGCAGACGGCAAACTTTATTTTATATCATATGTTATAAATTTTACTAACCTTTTTTTAAGGTTTTCTAACTTTTCTTTTCCTCAAATCTGCAATTTTTAAGCATAAGAAATGCGTTTTAAAACCTTTTTTAGTTATCGAAGGTGTCGAACTTAGCGATGTTTAACAAAAACCTCTCCGACGTATTAAAATGGTTAGAAGAGAAAATTTAAATATGCGCTGCACTATAAAAACTATCTATTTTTCCATTCAATGATAATAATCAAACGTTTTTATGCATTATGCTGATCTCTAACCAACCAGACCATATTAAAACGTATTTGAAAGGACACAGATGATTACTGCAGGTCTGTTTTAATTGTCAATCTCAGACCGGAACTACCCAGTGACAGGTGCGCGTGACAAAGGGAGGTAAATTAAGACAGACTATTGAGATAACTCTGTATATCGGTAGGACCCCATTAAATCACAACCTCGGTTTAATTGAGTTCGTTTACAATCGAATATGGGAATGCATATTTCTGCCTATGCCGCCTACTCTGTAAACACTATACAGTGATCTATCCGAAACGATATCCAAACGGATATTCTGTCGGTTCACGAGAATACTCTTGGCGGAACTAAACAGAATATTAATGTGACAAAACTGTCGAAATCGTCACAACACTTTGTCAAAAAGCAGCTGTATTAACAATTTCCAAACACTTTTAGAAGTACATAAATATCGTGCTCAACGTAACTGTTAACAGCACTGATTGAATGTACGGGGAGACTTTTTACAGCCGCCACACGACACAAATAACGCAACTGTGATATTTAAATTGATGAAAAAGGACAATACTACTACCTGGGATATTGAAACCGCCCATATTAAACTGACCCAAATATTCTGAAAACCACACAGCAACATTTTCTGTACAATTTATATATACTTTATTACTTGAATAGATATCTGTTGGTGTTGAAATATTGAACGTTTATGACATATGTCATGCTATTGCAGCTGGTTTCTGTGAGCGCAAGTTACAATATTTTTTCCTGTTTGTTTCACGACCAAAAGCGAACATTTTAAATGGCTGTAATTATGCAACATGATTTTGCAACATTGCATCCATGAAGTCATTATTTATGACACAATTTTATAAATTATGACAAATAGTTATATTGCTGGCCGTAACAAAAGGTTATCTTTAATGTTAAAATGTGTGATCCCGACGACGCCGCAAGTTTTGATGCATTTCAATGTGATGTGATGATAAAGAGCACTGTAAACATTTTATTTAAGTTTATTTCTATTTAAAGAGAAAATATTGCATTGTAAGTGATAACAGCCACATTGCTTAAATTCATTACACTCGTCTGGATATTTAACAATCTATTCGTGACTTAATTACAGCTTCAGATATTGAAAGATGTTTTATCTGAGCTTTATAATACTGGCTAATAAACTTTGCCAGCAATGCACTTGAAATTCGGTCACACACACCAGTCGGTCTTCTCCCATGGGTCATTATCCCACTTTATATTTGAAGTTTATTACTGAGTTGTTTAAAGATATTTTAGTTAAAAATTGAAATTTCGTGCTATTAAATACTCTTAACCAATGTTCTAACTTTACCGAACATATAATTTTAATTTCTCAGTAAGGAAAGGGATTATAGATTTAAAACTTAAAAACATGATAAGATACATCATTTTTACTTCTTTTGATGAAATAACCATTAAATTCCATACATGCAATTAGAAACTACTGACATTTAATCAAGGTAGGGGTAAAAACAAAAGTCACACAATCGTCAATAACGGGTATTTTCTCTGTTAATGACGATTCAGTTCTTCTTATAAAAACATGGGTTCTAAAGTAATTTGACCAGTTCTATACGATTCTGCAGTACTGAGATTTGCTTCTAATAGGTGTTAGACAGAGATGCTTCAGCAGTCAAAGCCGGGTTCGGTATATCCTCCTTACAAAACCTATGGCTGAATTTGTGAGTTTTGGTTTTAACGCCGTCTTGAATAAATGATCTTGGTTTACGAAGGAAAGAGGGGATTTTAATGAAAAAATCATTTAAAGAAATAAAATTGATTATATCTTATATGGTTCAAATTTCAAGGGTTTAATTCATGTTCATGCGGAGAAATTAAAGTTTTAAGATCGATGTAGTTAGAACATTGGTTAAGTGTATGTTTATCTTTCGATTGATGTATTATATTCTGAGTTCAAAATGATAAAGATTTGTTATGAATCTCTTTAAAGTCAGAAAAGTCAGAAGACATGGCCGGAAGCCAAAAAGAACTTTCTAAGTTCCTTGCATCCTTGAAAGATTCGTCCTTGTGAAGGTTACATTATGGTTAGTGATTGTATTAAAAGACGAAAAAAGCATATTTTCAACATGCAAATACCATTTTCCGATAATAAATATTTTGTTTTGTGTCTAGACGGCTTTGGGAATTCAAATTTGTTTTATTTGCTTTAAATCTAAAACCATATTTCAAACGCTGTACGAACTTATTCGCATATTTCCTGACCTCGCTGTATTTAAGCTTTTTAGTCAGCGTTTCCTCAAACTTTCCGTCGACTAAATAGTTTTTTTTTTCATTTTGTTTAGCTTTTGTATATTTTAATATGAATTTTTAATACTTTAGAGAACAAGCACTTGGGTTTAACAAGTTAAATACATGATTTGCAATAAACATGTTTAATTAGTTCAATTAATCAAAGTTTAGAACTTGCAGGACGTGATATTTCGAAATATGGCTAAAATGTTTTATGGTAAACATGCAGAAAATGACCACTCTACATGTATACTTATAACAGTTCATTTTATATCATTTTCGTAAATAATAACTTATAATCGTAAACTATAAAATACGGCAGACACAGTTTTTTTTCATGATTTTATTTTGAATAACTGATTTTTATCAATAATATTCTTTTCAAACATTCAAAATTTATCTAGTTTATGCTTATCAAAATGTACCAACCATTCCAAATGTATGTAGTTAATTAAAATCAATATGTACCATGTAGAATAGTGGTTGGCAGCTGACCCTTTCGAAACTCATCATCAAATGCATAGGCGTTAGAAATTAAATTGCACATTCAACCTTTTACTTTAAATGATTGCCAGTGATAATGATTTGTTTTAAAACATTTTGATGCACAAAATAAATCACAAATTTCCGACGTGTCTGTCAAATTCTTATTTGTTTTGTCTCTTAAGGATTTAATTTATGTTTCTTTTGCGCAGAAAAAAACACGAATACCTTACTTATTATAATTATAAACAAAACTAATTGTTTTTTTGTAAACCTAGCGACCATGTCTGAGGTTTCTGCATGATAGAAACCTTTTTATACAAACCGAGTGGGAATATAGTTTGACACAAACTGTACCTATGTCGTCGGCAATACCAACATACTCTTTCCTTTTCAGATTCTTTCTGAGGTAAAAGTGCGTTAACTGAAGAATGTATTTTCTTCATGAGTGTGTTCTTATTTAAAATTTAACACTTCACTGTAAACAGTGCCCTGGGCTGAAGGTTATAAAGCTAAGCAAGGAAACCAGTCTCAAATCTCAAGCATCTGATTGGCTGAAATGGCGACCAGTCGCCATTTCAGCCAATCAGATGCTTGAGATTTGAGACTGGTTTCCATGCTCAGTTTTATAACCTGAGGCACTGACCTCAGTCAGGTCATTGAATACCCGACTTTTTATTGGCAATTATATTATCTTGCTTCTTATGTTATGTTTGTGAACTTGTGCAATGTACAATGTCGAGGTGATGGATGGGTTGAAGCTAATTTACCAAGACAACTTGTACTTGTTTTTTATATGAGGACCTGTTAGGACAAGTGTGAGGTTGGTTCACCCCCCTAGAACCTTTTTTAATCCCGCAGTGGCAAATTGTTCTCGGCTTCTCATTTTCGTTAATTGTTTGTATTGTCTATTTTGAATTAATCATTTTATAAACACTCATTGTATATCCCATAATCTTTTTCATCCCTTCGTTTTCTCATGTGACATGACACGTACAAAAGAGTGAAATATGCAGATCAAGAAATGCCACACTCAGAAAACACAGCCTCCTTACGCAGCCAAAAAGTAGAGAGGAAAAGAGAGCAGCGGTTTATAAGAATATCAACTTCAAATAAGACACCACAAAAGATTAACGAAAATTATATAATATATATTTATATGTAACACTGTTTATTTTGTGTATAAGTATGAAGATTTCCCTTTATCAAAAATAGAACTTGGTTCTTTTGAGAATTTAATTGTGTAAATTTGGGATTGGCGTAGCATAGAATTTGGTTTAATCTCTCAGAGGCAAAGTTATTTTCAAACACTTCGGTTTAACGGCATTAAATGCTATTTTCCTGTCAATCTAAGTTGTCTGTGATTTATACAATATTGAAAATAGGTCACATAATTGTGGTTGGTTCCCACAAGGCGCTTTAATGTTGTCGTGAAATAAGCAGATTTGAAAATCCATTATTCTAAAATCAATTGAAAATTTTGAAAAGTTGAAAACTCGCACGTGGAAAAGAATATATTGGAATAAACAGTAGAGTCATTGTGATAGAAAAATAACGGTGTAAAATGCACATGACGTAACATTCGGAAAAACGTAGCCTTCTCGCGCTGGCAATAAAAAAAACCCTGGCAATAAAAAACCCAGAACAGATTACACAACGTCCTCTTATATAATAATATTTGTTGTTTTTTGGAATAAGATTGATTGAGGCAATTAAAATAATAAATATTTATATCTTACACATTTAATTAAAAATACCAGAATTTAATTTATTTTGTAACTGATTGATGTTGCAGCATTTCTTAAAATGACGGTTCGATCAATAACCCTCGTGAAAACATGTAATTAAAATCAAATTTGACATTTTTGCCATTTAGTTCCGACACACATTCAAGTACAATCGCATGATATGCATTAGACAAGTCTATTATGCATCTAACAGACTTTACACTTACTATTTTCATATTCAGCGAATTCTAATGTCATCTGATAAAACCTATTTTCATATGGCTTCATAATCAAAAGCATTGCTCTCTACTTCAGCTTTTGTACGTGAAAGCCTTTAATAAGGAATTATTCGCTGCAGAAATTTGACTTAATCAAATCAGTAATGACATTTTCTCTAAGGGCATTTATGTATTGGATCATTCTTATACTTCTCAATTTCTGTTCTGATGAAGATCGGTGAAAAACGTTTTGAAAGTAATTTCATGGGTTGTTGATATCCGCATGTTAAACACGTGAATACACACATCAAGAACATCCGTACACAGAATAACAGCTTCTTCTTCAAAAAACAAACAACACATAATGGAATAGAAAGCCACGTTGATAATATGGTCTTATTGTAACAAATGACAACGGCTTTAAGGGTTGGTTACTGCCTCGGAACGGCCAGTTGCACAAGGAAACTGATATTGCCTCTACTGGGTAGCGAACCCACAATGTCACGGCGGCAGCGCCAAGCCAAGCAATTCCGACAACACTATCGACTGAGCTAGCCGGGATAACCCCAAAAAATGTTTGGGGCACTGACTACATGTACAAGATGGAGTTTCAGCATAGTCACGGTGCAATGGCCACTAAGTTTTCAAATCAGGTTTTAGGTTGTTGCCCTTAACAAGGATGAAAAGAGATTTGCATTCCAAAAATGGCATGTTTAAACATTTATTCTTTTCGTGTAGGAGAAACTTTCCTTATAAACACAATGTGTCTGAATATGATAATCACTGATGAAAATCCTCATGATGGTTCAATTTTCAGTATACTTCTATATTTTAACAAGCAATTATCAGTACAAATGCAGAAATATTACTAGATTGATGACTGAAAACAAAAAAGGAAATGTCAATGTTTTTTTATCCGCCGCCGCATAGCGGCTGGGGGTATAGGAATGGTCTTCGTCCGTCCGTCTGTCCGTCCGTCCGTCCGTCCTTCCCTGCGCGCACATTTCGTGTCCGGTCCATAACTTTTCAACCCCTAGAAGGAATTTCATGAAACTTTACGCAAATGTTCTCCCCATCAAGACGACGTGCAGAACCCATGTTCCAACATGGTCGGCTCAATGTCAAGGTCACTAGGTCAGATTAAAGCAAAAATATTGTTAACGCAATAGAGGTCACATTTTTTGTCCGATTGTCATCAAATTTGGTATGAATATTGAAATTGATGATCTCTACTCAAATTATTAAAATCATGTTCTTGAATTGCCCCTGGGTATTTTAATTTTTTTCTTTTAAATTCTGTTTTTAACCTTTGATTTTCTACAGTTATCAACCAGATTTTGACACAAACTTTATACCATCTTAAAATTCAATCTTTCCTGAACAATTCATTCACTGGTAGTTCAGTGATAAAATTTGAAACAAAAATTTTAGTAGCAGAGTGAAAATTTCTAGTATCAAAATTCCAATATTTCTACCTGTCTTCAGCTATATTTAGATTCAATCTTAAGATGTTGTTAGGATGCATTCCTCAAGTTGCTGATCAATGACCTAGTGAACTTTGCTGCTTAGATCTGTGTTATGCAATATTAAGAACTTTGCTCTGGAAGATTTTATAGTGTAAATTTTGTCATTTTCTATGGATACTGACCAAATAAACTTTCTTACTTTATAGCACTTTGAAAATCAGGCTTTTCTGAATATTTTATTCACTGTTTGTAATTAAAACAACAACAACAACAACAACAACAACAACAACAACACATTGGTAGCACATTCTCAAAATGTTAAGACTTAATTTAAGAGAGGTCTCAGCTGTATAAAGTGTATGTACAGTGAAACCTGCCTTAGCAGCCACCTGCGAATAGCAACCACTTGTCTTAAACAGCCAGTTTGAATATGTCCTAAACTGACATTTTGTTCTCATTTTAACCTGTCTTTAACGGCCACCTGTATAGAGCAGCCACTTTTTAGTCACTCCCTTGGGTGGCTGCTAAAGACAGGTTTGACTGTACACAAACTGGCGAGTTGTTGGTGGTCTCTGAACCCCTGGAATGAATATCATGAAACTTAGTTGAAATGTTCAGTTCATGAACATGATGTGCTGAACCCATGTTCCAACCTGGCTGGCTCAAGGTCAATGCCGCCTGTGGTGTTTGAGCATATTTCGTGTCCGGTCCATAACTTTTCAACCCTTAGAAGGAATTTCATGAAACTTTAATCAAACATTCTCCCCATGAAGACGACATGCAGAACCCATGTTCCAACATGGCCGCCTCAATGTCAAGGTCAACAGTGGTGTTTGAAGATTTGAACCATGCATTTCGTGTCCAGTTCATATCTTCTGAACCCCTGGAATGAATATCATGAAACTTAAGTGAAATGTTCGGTTCATGAAACTGATGTGCAGAACCCATGTTCCAACCTGGCTGGCTCAAGGTCAAGTCGCCTCTGGTGTTTGAGCAGGCCAATACTCTGAAACTTATCTGAACACGACATACCCTTGCACTTGAATTGGCTTCCACCTGCCTGCCCGTTGCCCAGAGCTATTGTTGAATTTGCTCTTAACCATCCATAACCTTTCCCACATTCACATCTGCGGCGGGGGATATTGCTGTCGTTCCGACTGCCTTGTTATATTTTACAAAAGAAAAGATTATTGTTTCATATTTTTGTTTCAACGGTTTCTTTTAATTTCCATATTGCAGAAATTCAATTTGAAACTGGAAACAGATTTAAAAATAGAACTTTGTCTGCCACTGAACACGACAAATATCAAAATCTTGAAGCCTGTTTATGAGCAGTAATGCATATTACTTTCTAAGCCGCCTTGCCACAGGTTGAGTGTAACAACCTAGGGCTGTGCCATGTGAATATGGTCATTCTTGATATGCATATTTCACTTTTTCAAGATTCACACTAATATAAATATCGTGCTCAATTACCTTCAAAGGGCATGATTGACAACGACACCGATTTAATGTACGGGAGGAATTTTACGGCTGCCACACGGCACAAACAAAACAGGATCTTTGAAGCCACAGAACACGACCAATATCTGAATATAGGACTATTGTGTAATAAAGATTTAAAAAGTGTCTATTCTATACAATAGAAGATAAATTAAATCGGCTTTCTTTCAATTTTTATCTATTACAATCGTTATCGATCACAGTCAATCTTACGTAAACGGGTTGTAAAAACGGGATCATTGGAAAAACTTTATGTCTGTTATAATTGGAAGCAGTTATTTCTTTACGTTAAGGTAATTAAAACAATTCAAGTCATTGTGAAAATACTCTTAACAAGGCAGTTTACTGTTCTTGTACTCTTTAGCTGGTGAAAAATATTTAATAAAATATGTTAATGCGTGGTTTATGTTTCTTATTTTCTTATGAATTTTACTTTGCTTTTAAAAAGAGATTGCGAAATCATTATAAGGGTTTTGTTCTACTGCAGGACGTTTTCCAATATTTTTCATTAGGCTATTTACGAGACATTACCATGTAATTTATTTTTTGTTCACATTTGATTGAATTTGGTCACATTTAAAAAGTCATTTAAGTAAAATGTTTTATGCAAAAAGAAGAATGTTTCCCCAGGAAGTAACGTTTATTTTTTTTAAATTAATTTCTACCCTATTCATTTCATAAATAACAATTTTACCCGATATTTTGGAAATGGTATCAGAATTGGTACCCTATAATACCATGTTGGTTGTTATAAATACGTTGCATTTTTCAGAAACAAGACCCTACCGTATTACAGAATTTTCTCTCATTTAACGACATTTCGGCTTTTTCAAAACTTTGTTTACGTCTATCAATCATTGCTTCAACTTTCCTGTATTGAAATTGATATGGGAGCAGTCAGATCAGCCGGGGATTACAATTCAATATCAATTTAATCGTTACTGGCTTTTCTTCTGAACCAAGACGTCAAAAGTAACAAATTACAAACAAATCGGAATAATTTCAGAAACATGTTCTCTTTTTATAGAAAATACAAGAAAAACGTATATTTGTGTAAAAATTGAGTTGCGCTCAACGCGGACCTGGGCGGCGTGGACAGAAATATGCATTTCAATTGCTGCTCACGAGCGAACTCGATCAAACCAAGCCTGCAGTAGTCTAGTATTTGTCGTGTTCGGTACTTTTAAATGTTCCTTTTTCATCTATTTAATATGACTTATCGTGGGAGTAATTGAATGGATGAAAAAATTATTGTTGTAAGTAATTTAGATAATTGAACACTTGCTGTTCCTTTGAAATAACTGCTTAAATCGACAATTGTTTCCTATACTGGCCCCACAAGACACCGTGAAACAATTACATTTTCGCAAAGCCTCTATTTATATTTGAAAAAGCTGATTAGCAAAAAAGGATTTGCTGCAAATCTGGAATTGACACGCAAACATACTTGACTCAAACGATTCTTGAAGTCTACTTAAACAAATAAATAACATTGATTTATGGATAAAGGATTGATATTAAATATTTTGCTTTGAATCTGGAATGGGCACACAATATGACATACTTTGTTTTGCTTATATTATTTGCGGTACTAGTTTTATATGTCCATTTCTGGATTATGCTTGTCTTGAAGCATTTTGATTATTATGACCTCAACGAAACAAAAGCAATAACTAATACCAAGTTTAAAAGACGGTGTACATCGTCAAATACAAACTCTAATAAAAATAAAGTTTATATACCCTTAAAATAGCGTACAAGGTCATTGAAATGTAATTCAACGTTTACTATAACAATGTCAGATTCTGTTTTGTTTTAAACTGATGTGTACAGATGTCTTTCAAGTCACGATATGATAGAGAACTCATTGTTATTTTTGTTACATTTCTTTTACTCATGGATAGCAAAAAGTGCTGAAGAAACGTCACCATATCGCTTATCCATCTAAGACTCTTTCCGAGTTTTCACACATTTTTTTCTAACCGAAAAT
This sequence comes from Corbicula japonica, assembly GCA_038501625.1. Classification (NCBI taxonomy): domain Eukaryota; kingdom Metazoa; phylum Mollusca; class Bivalvia; order Venerida; family Cyrenidae; genus Corbicula; species Corbicula japonica. The sequence goes on from JAZAYU010000009.1 coordinate 4,461,518, forward strand.
CCAAGCCTCAGAAAGGTTTTAATATATCGAAATGTCAAAGGTTTTTTAATATGCCACTAATTATATTACATATTTTACTGATAACTACGTAACTGTTTAAAGTTACAGTTCTGTGAACGTATTTCTGTCTATCGTGCGTACGCCTATCGTGTATCGTGCGTCCGTGTAACGTCTATCGGGCATGATGCATCCTTCAGTCGTGTATCTCGCATCGCGCAAAGTGCATCCCTTTCTCCCAAATGCATATATACATAATTTTATTTCAACCATTCATCATATTTTTTAAATAGCGTTTTTATTTTTTTTATAAACCTCGTGCACAAATTTTATTAAACGGCATAATGTATAAACTGTATAAAAATGAAACATAACTTTAGGTATATTTTATAATAAAACATAAACAATTTGCGCTTACGTATGATTAATATTGTATATACACTCAACCAAAGTTCTAATTGGTCATCAATTGTATATGTTTACAATGTATGCTAGTTTCGTTTCTTCCCTACATCATGAGGGGTTGTAGAAAGAACTGTTTATCTTGAAATCAATTATCTTATGTCTTTTTTTATCTTTATTGATTGTTTTCTTCAATGAATCCACTGCCATTTACTTACACCGCAGGGTCAAAATTAAAACAGTCTTTAATTGAAAGGGAGGTAATTTTAAAATTGGATACTTTGAAAGGGATTTATTTAAACAAATGTGCTGTTGATAAATAAGGTTTTATGTTTTTCCTACTAATGAGGGGTCCTATTAAAACAAAACATGAAATTAAGAGCAAACTTCTGTTTGCTTGACCTTTTTATTCAAGAAATGCATTTTTAGCAAAATTAAGGATAACTCTCGCCAAACTGTTCCGAAGTCAATTATGACAGGATAAAAACTTAAGTTGAAGACTGTTATTGGCATATGATCATAAATAAACAGTGAAATCAATGTCTTTCCAATAAAAAAATATGGACACAAAGTGACCAATTAGAACTTTGGTTGAGTGTACAAATTGGCCGGTTCGAAACAATAAAACACGCAGAAAACATTAGTAAAATGCCAAAATAATGCAATATTGAAAATAAACCAATTTTGGGGGAAAAATCCAAGCGCGTCGTGTCGCGATTTTGAAAAATACTTTTTGTGTTGAAATGCATCACAATACTTTTGCGAAGAATGCCAGAAACATGTTTAAACATTAACACTCGGTAATAACCCTCATATTTTATTTTATCTGGATCAGTTGCTAATCCAAAGTATGCACCTTTTCTTCCTCAGATAATTGAAATATTAAAAATAAAGCAGCAGTTTAAAAAATCCAAGAAAGATTCGTTACTTTTATGAAAAAGAATTATCCCTGCATCCGATTTCAGTTGTAATTGTATCCAGGTTCTCACTGAAATTTAAAATCCTAAATTTGTTTATGTTATTTCAATGACAGCAAAAACAATAATTTGAAAAGAAGATAAATAAATCAACAACACAGACGTTCGTAATACTGATATATACGTTGGTTTGAACTGCACAAAGACCATTTTCGATGATTAAGATTGTTTTTCGTATGTTATAAAACATTTACCGCATATCGTTGAACGTCTAATGTTTTTCTTCACCGATTAATTGCCTTCGTCTAGACCATTTTGATTTAAAAGTTGGTCGAAAAAATAAAATGCAAATTCTGAAACTTACATTTTGTCCATGTAATCAGCTGGCGATAAGTGGTTTATAGAAATTAAAAGCCTAAGAATTGTAAAATTCCAACTGTTTCTGGTGACAGTTTTGTTTGAACAATTGTTCCTAAGGGTTTATGAGAATTCATTAATTAAATTCCATAGACACTCCTCATATGTCTTCATATTACAGTGATTTTTTTTGAAATTTTTAAAACGAAAAAAGAGGCCAACTATCAACAGAAATCTTTCCATTTCATACGCTTAAACACTTGTTTTACAAAATTAACAAAGTTGTGCTGAAATGACTGAAATCAAGTTAAGTATCATATGTACAAGGTTATAAAACTGAGCATGGAAACCAGTCTCAAATCTCAAGCATCTGATTTGCTGAAATGGCGACTGGTCGCCATTTCAGCCAATCAGATGCTTGAGATTTGAGACTGGTTTCCAATCTCAGCTTTATAACCTTCAACCCTGATAAAAAGAATAATTGGAATAAGAGGATACTGTTTTTTTAATTACAGTTGATATTGCAGGCTTGGTTCGATTTAGCCTGTTCAGTATTGGAAACGCAAATTACTGCCCATGCCACACTAAACGTTTTATACTATGAACGAAATAAACAGTATATTCGAATAAAAATGTTCCATATAAAAGCTGATTTCCTTTAAAATTCTAAATGCTTTGTTCACTTGAATATTTCAGCCATTGATTTCCAGACCTTAAAATATATTACAACTTCAGTAAAGCAAATACATACTATTTGTTTTCTGTTGATGTAATATAGTTTACTACAAGTTGTTAATTATGTAATTTAACGAAATTAAAGTGGATACGGTGAAATGTGATAATCATTGTAAGCTTTTGAAACTCAGATCAATAAAACAATTATATGATTTCTGAACTGGGCTTGCGAGGATAAATTGCCGCTGTAGTTGTTATATATTATCGCGTATCTGCGGCCTTGATAAATTGACACCTAGATCGGCAGTATATTCTTACACCCTGTCGTTAAACAATACAAAATTATAAATATATGGCATGTTGTACCATACACTAAAATCATCGAAGTCTCATCATGAAAATCTTATAAATGACATGCTATCCGTAATCAAAATGTAGTTGTTTACCTTCTTTCTAACATTCTTAACATAAAACGCCATTTTTTAAAGATGGATAAAATACAAGCCGCTTCATCTCTCAATCAGATTTGCAACCAAATGTATTTCTATGTATTATTTATGATGTTTTCTTTTATAAGTAGATCTAGGTGTATACTATAAAATGTACTTTTACCCGCATCTTGCTACCTTAGTGTCTATGTGCAGAGAGGGAGGCGTTTCTTTTTTCTTTTGTAGTGCAGCGGTAAGTGATATGCCTATTTCACATTTGCGTCCATTCCAAATGTGTTGTTTTGGTCTTTCAAAATTTTCATGATATAACCATTTGATTAAACGATTGAAAAAAACAACAACAAACAAACAGTGATTATTAAGAATTTTGTTTTGCAAAATAACCTTTTCTACTTTGCAGGGCTAGACGCTGTCGCCATGACGGTGCGGGTTCACTCCCAGGTAGAGGCAATATCAATTTTTATTCACAGTAGCGCTATTTGTGTAGTGTGGCGGTCGTCAAATGTCTCCCGTACATAAAGTCAGTACTGTTGTCAGTAAAATAACCCGTTACCGATGTCGTGCAGTGATGATAACGTGTATCAGGGCTATCAGATCAACCGTTTTGGGGGTTTTCACGGTTAGCTCAATTGATTGCGTCGTCGGAATTACAGGGCTAGGCGCTGTCGCCGTGACGATGCGGGTTCGCTCCCAGTTAGAGGCAATATCATATTAAATTCACAGAAGCGCTATTTGTGCAGTGTGGCAGCCGTTAAAAGTCTCCCCATACATATAGTCAGTACTGTTATCAGTGAAAATAACACGTTACCGATGTCGTGCATTGATGATAACGTATATCAGGGCTATCCGATCAACCTTTTTGGGTTTGTCCCGGTTAGCTCAGTTGCGTCGTCGGAATTGCAGGGCTAGGCGTTGTCGCCACGACCGTGCGGGGTCGCTTCCAGTTAGATAGATGAAAAGGGAACTTTGAAAGCCACCGAACACGACAAATATGAAAATACTGCGGGCACGGTTTGATTGAGCCTGTTCAATTGCAATAATGGGAATGCATATAACTGCCCACGCCGCCTAGCCCCGGGTTGAGCGCAACTCAGTTATTACACCAATAAATAGTACAACTTCGATCCATCCCAAATGATGGTATGCATATGGCGGTGAACATGGAACCTTCAATGAGGTATTTTCAGATTAATACCATTCCATGTTCAGCGGCGTATGGTCCCCAGATAAAAGAAAGGGTTTGCCCTAAACGAGAAAACAATGGGCGGAACCAAACATAATAGAATTTTGACAGGGGATCTTAATAGAATATAAATCCTGCGTATCACAGACGACGCCAAAGGCAAAATTTAAAAAGCAGGAAGTATATCCTTGGGGGTGATTGGACAATATCCAAATCTATATTGGCTGGGATATTGAAACAACCTATCTATAAACAGGCCAAAGTATTAAAAGAAAAGTAATTTTAGAAGTACTATAAACATTGTACATGAGTATCGTGCTCAACGACCTTCAAAGGACGTAACTGATAACAGCACTGATTGAATGTACGGGGAGACTTTTTACAGCCGCCACACGGCACAAACAACGCTACTGTGATAGTGAAATAGATGAAAAGGGAACATTGAAAGCAATATCATTTATAAATAATAACAAACACGTTATCTTTTCCTCTCTTTCGCTGCGTGGGGAGGCTGTGTTATGTGAGTGTGGCGATTCCTGATATGCATATTTCCTTTTTTTCTCGAACAAACCTGACAGTGATTATCAGATGAGCACTAAGCTGTAATCGTCTCGTCAATATCGTAAAATAATATTTATAAAATAGAACTAAGGTATATTACACATTTATTACATATTTATACACATACATATTAAACAAATAACAGCAAATAAAAAATCTCAAAAACAATATGCTGAATCACGTTGAAAGTGCTCTTTCAAAATAAATCCCAAGGACACTGCGATCTTTAACATGCACGACGTACATAAGGCAATTGCAGCTGATGTACAGCATTGGTTGACCGCAAAGTGTTGTTTTTCCTGCTTGCTTGACGATCAAGATTGAACACTTTAATGACTGATATTCATGTAACATGATTCCGCAACATCACAAATGTTAAATGACTAGACGTATTATAATACATTATGACGCATAATTTGGTTGGAGACAAACGCATTTGGTTTGGTTTGGTTTTAACGACAGGACGTGTAACCCTGAGAGCATGCTATCTTCTATTCATATTTTTATTTCAAAAAGTATACATAAGAACATTCAAGTAGATCCATCAATAATTTCAGGAAAACTTGAATAATCATACATAATTTTAGCATAATCATTTTAGTTTCGTTCAAGAGGACACCGCATTATAGTTTTTAGATGCACGCTAAATCAAGTATTGCGAAGATGTTTTGAAGACATTGCACTTTTTCTTTTTCTGCTAGTTCTTTATATTCTTTACAGTTGTGGTTTAAACTATCCTCAACACAGTATCAGTATAAAGCATTTTTCATGTAAGCCACGTTTTATGTAAGCAAGCTCTAGTCTAATGTTAAAATCTGCTTTAACGAATTAACGAGTTTTGTGCGAAATTATTTCTTATTTTTTCAATATTTTCAATTCGTTCTCGACATTTTTATTACAACCAAAGACTGGCTCTATTAAAATGACGATTATTTTAAAACTATCATGAGCTGTTAATATCTTTGGAAATGAATTGAGTATAGCTATTCAGGCTTATTAGCATCCGCGAAATCATGCAAAGCGTTATCGTGATGTGTTACGATACACATTACATATATCTAACAACCATCGTATTTGGAAAATACCTAGGATTAGGCACGCGAGCATTTTTTTTAAAATCTGATGCAATACAAAGAGATGAGGTATTGCCTTGGTGAATTAACTTCATTGCTTAAGAATTTATAGATGCCTTAAAATAAATAAAGGAGGAGATTTCTTAGTTTTAACTGCTTTAAGATAACTTGCATATCTTATGAGACATTTCTAGATGGGGAAAGACATTTCTGACAGAGTCCGTCAAAAAAGCAGAAAAATCTGGCCGACCTGCGACTGTAACAGGCAAGAAAAAATTTCAATGTCTCAAAAGTGAGAGAAATAAACGAAAGTGATTGCAGATATACGATTCGAGATATTACCAAAATTGTTGCCGTTTCACATTGAAGCGTATTTTGAAAGTATTAATGATTTTAGCATGATGGCTACCAAATATATTCACAAATGACCAACAGTTTACGAGTACAATTGCTCAAAATGTTTTCAAACTTCAAAGACCATTGCAAATATTGTTACTGGGTTCACTATTTCGAACCTGTCAGAAAAATTGAAAACAGAATATGGCTAAAAAACACGGTATAAGGCCCGTAGTTGCGAAAAGGACCACGAGCACAAAGACTGTATTTTATTGCCTTTTCTTTTCATATGATGGTGTTGCCGTACACGTTGCGGTTCCGAAAGGCAAAAGTGTTACAGGTCGGTAATACCGAGATGTTAAAAATTACTCAAGGAATATTATCAGAAACGACGACTTTTGCCAGGATTCAGGCATGTTCCTTTAATACTTGATAATGCCACATGGGACGTTTTTCTTTTCCCAAAACATAAAAAAGCTGTTATCTGGTCGTCGATACAAGCCCCGACAGACCTTTAGCTCAGCGATCAGGCAGTGCCTCAAAGGTCTACCTTAAACAGCTTACCATTATGCATTTCAGAAATGGATTTAGTGATTGAAATGTGTATTTCAAAACGTGGACTGCACTCGTATTTAGAAGGGATGAAATGTTCATTTTACCTTGGTGTGCTCATGATTAACAATAATGGATAAATATTGCATAGTTTGTAAAAATAATTTATTACTTTCTTCTTTAAAATGCATTATAAGAATAAAATAAGCTCTAATCAGTCACTGATTTTTTCTTCAAGAATAAAATTAAGTCTAGTCAGTCGTTATTTTTTCTTGCCAAAATCTGAATCCAAAATACATATATCAGTTAAAACTGTCAGCAAGCATGTTGAGAGTCGGTCTAATATGCAACACAAAATTAGCAATAAAAAGATTTTGTATGCACATCAGAAAAGGGCATACGTGAAAAGCACAACGTCGACAAAACAAAACACTTTAGGACAGCGAAAGAGACAGACAATGTTTAAAACAGGTTAGATTTCATAAGAAAAAAACTCAAGCTAATACACGAAAAAAGAGAACATATAGGTTTACAATTTTATAAAGGCTAGTGGCAAAACAATTAACCAATGATGACTAAACCAGGTTCTAGGATTAACCAGCCGTAAACTTGCTGTCATATTTTAAATAACAAACAGGCACACGAATATTTGAAAATTAAACTGCAAGCCGCCGACCTTCTCCCCAATCTTGAATATAAAAGCATGTAACCAAGTGAATAAGTTACTAAATTGAAAGCCGACCCATTTGGTAAAGAACTTGTTGAGCTTTTCAGAGCAGCTGCCAACAAAACAGCAATATCGCAATCCTGCAAGAGTAGGAAATGACCAAATCGCATAATTTTTGCAAAGATGTCCACACAAACCCTCATAAACTCTTGAATTCGCGCCTATTACCAACCACAAAAATACGAAAATGAAAGAACATGATGGATCAACTAAGTTAAGAAAGATTTACACCAACCTCAAAGTTGTCCGCAAGGTTCTCATAAAAGTAAAAAAATCTCAAAGAAAATAACATACATTGTGGAATGCAAAAATGATAAAAAACAGTTACAGTCATTGCTAATAAAACAGGAAATTTACATAACAACACCGAGAACAGAACACATGGAATCAGATACTTAGCTTTGTTAGTGAAAAAAAAATAAATTAACTTAATAATTAATTTAAAGAAAGTAAAGCCGAACATAAGCCGAACATAACAAATTTTTTGTTTTATATTTGGAATATATAATATGAAGCAACAATAAGATAGCCCTCCTTCAAACTGTCTTAAGAATATAAACACATCTCGGTTAAATAAGAATAAAAACTGTCAATGACAGATCCGCTGTTACAGGCGATACTGCTGGTCTTTTATCATTCCGAGTGAAGAAATGGCTAGGCAATATATCATCGGCTTTATATGCTCTTGTCTTTCAGACGTTATCTGTGCCCAAGGTTATAAAACTGAGCATAGAAACCTGGTTTCCAATCTCGGTTTTATAACATTCAGCTCTGGATAACACAACACAGAACAGAGGGTATACGGTTACTGTTCTGATGATGAATGACACGTAACGTACCAAACGAATGCTGATCCCAAGGTTATAAAACTGAAAATGGAAACCAGTCTCAAATCTCAAGAATCTGATTGGTTGAAATGGCGACCATTTTCCAATCTCAGTTTTTATAAACTTTAGCCCTGATCATCAAATAGTCATATCTCAGCATAACTGAAATCTAGAACATAATGCAAAACAATAGAGTTTTACGTTCCATAGTCGAGAACAAGGTATTTAGAAAATGACACAACCTACTGATCAAGCTGGGCTCTCCTATCACTAAACTGTCATCTTCAAGCTATTAATGATTTCTTAATTAAGACATTGCTTTAAATTTGGGGCATTTTCATAAAACACAGCATGCTTCAGTGGTGGTCATTAATGACAATTAGGCTGATTATAAAACAGAGATTAGAGACCACTCTCAAATCTCAAGCAACTGATTGGCTGACTGATTGGCTGAAATGGAGACAAGCCAATGTTGGCGACTGGTTACAATTATCAATTTTGTTTTCTTGGGCCATACCCTTAGGACATACTTATTTGGTAACAAATCCCCTGTTTCGAAAACAAAGCTATTATAAACGACATTGGAGTTCTTATCATTGTTACGATATTGAACTATTCTTGAACTTCCGGTTATCTTAATGCCATTAAGTGGATTTGGTTTTATAACCCCCTTGTCAAATGCGGAGCATGGCAAATTCGTTTTGATTTGTTTGGTCCAACTTGCTTTCAGAACATCGTTATCATGGTTTTTGTCTTATTTATTGGTAGATTTTTGAAGTACAAGAAAGGTCAACAGCGGCTATTAATAAAAGTGAGTTAAAGTATATGAAGTTCCACTAATGCTTTGTAATTATCACAAGCTGATGACACGCTATCAGAATTTAATTATCTCCAAGACTTAATTGAATGAAATGCTAAAAGATTGTCACGTAAATGGAACTTTCCGGTTTTCCAATAACAATATTAAAATATACTATTAAGAAATCATTGACAACATTTGCTGAGCCAAAATAAAAACTGACAAAATAACATGGGGAACTTTTGTGCAAGGAAACAATAGTTCATCCTTATTTAAAGTTGTGGTATTTGCACATATCTAGACATTTGATGAAGTGCGAAGGTGTTGTTATTTTTTCACAGAGGTCAAGTTTATCTCATCTTTCTTTAAATGATGATGAAAACATTGAGAAATATGCAGAGATTGATATATAGATCTAAAACAGATTATGGCTGTCAAATTTAGACATTTATGGCATTTACAGAAAGTAAACACAATAGTTAAATTTCAATCATGCAAAGAAATAAGATACAGTTACTTATTTTTTTTTTGAAAATTATCCGCTTTTTTATTAAAGAAAGAACGAATTCCAGCTCTTAATTTGCCACAACCAAATAATTTGTTGTATTTTTTAACCGACATACACTGATCTAACAAATTCGGATAAAATGGTTATCGAAATCCTCCAGATACCTGTTTTCACTGGCATCATTAATGTAATAGGAGCTTCCCATGTCGTTTAGTCAAGTTTTCGTTTCAACACAGTATACTTAGAAGGTAATATTTTAAAGACATTGTGGCTTCAAATATTAATCGCAATTAATATATTAACCGAAATTAAAAAAAAAATCAACAAGAAAATGAATTGTAGTTTGTGTTTTAAGCCGGGTTTGAGTTATCTTTCATAACAATTCTTAACCATTGATATGATATGATATTTTATGTTTCCTGCACCAAACTGCTGTAAGAATGATCACAAGAAACAGTTGTTAGCGACGAACGATCTTAGGTATTGCAAGTAGGACCTACTTGTGCAGACGTTCGAATCCCTTCATTTGGCTGTGTCAAATATTCACATAAGTATCAAACAATGCATTGTCAAACCAATAAAGTGAATTAATTAAGTATAAATATCAAGTGAATTCATTACCTTGCAGATTTTACATTGTATATGTTATCATAGATATTAATGATATCATGTAAAAAGCAAACGTCTTACTTCCCACCGTCATGTTTATGTCCTAGCCCCCCCCCCCCCCCCCACCCCAAATAAAAAAGCACGCAAAATTAATAAAACTCATTTTAATGACAGGTGTTTTTTTCAATTTTTGTTTATGCTTTAGCCTGTAACTGGGCCAATGTGGACTTTTTTGTAGTATCATTTAATTACGCGGGGACAAGAAGCAAAGAAGCCATTTTCGCGCATTCGTATTATTCTTAATATATGTTATAATATGGATCAAATTCGTTGGGCTTTGAATTCGCACACCTTTTACAGCGCGTAATACGCAAAATTCAAACCAGCGCAAAATATAATGATAACGCAGTAGTTTCACAGCAATATTTAGTCTGAAATGAGGAAAGAGATGTCAGAAACGACAATTTTCGATACAAAGAATCATCGCGTGTACATTTGTGATAATTTCCATGTTTAAACTAGAAATATTTTTGTTTAAAGTCGATGTATGTTATGTAGTTGTTTTTAATAGAATTTAAGTGAAAGTTGAATGTGGAACGCGACACTGCGATTTTCCGAATGTGTTCATCAAATTTGGTATGGAATTTATTAACGATGACTCCAGCATGAATCCGCATACCTTTTTTTCGATAAATCAAATAGTTTTTAGATATTTACTTTCAAAGTTAGCTATCAACGCCAATTTTCTGCAGTGACGTCAACGACACACGTCTAACAATTTTTCGGGGCTAGCTGATAATTGTTTTTTTTTAATTTCATTTATTCTCTTGATGAAATGGCGCTAAGAACCTTTCCGATGATATAAAATTTAACCTATTGTGACCAGTTTTGACAACGTTGTTTAGCTTTAAACGCCGCTTTTGCATTAAAAATGACGTCGAGGTTTTCCTTTTTTTCTGTCGAATTTTTCGAAATTGTGAAATATTTCCGAATTTAATTTTTGATTTTTTGCTAAAAAAAAAGTTAAAAAAAAAGCAATTCCAATCGAATAAGCGAATAAAATTTGGGGATCACCGACTTCGTTATTGCGCCATGGCTGTTTTCAGCACCCTTTTAAAAACTTGTAAAGTGACGTTTCTCCAAGTATATGACTCTTCATTTAAAATCTACAATATACAGCAATAACAATGACCTATGGTCATTTAAGAACACCAAAAAATAAATAAAACATATTTTTACACAACATGTGCTGTTTAAGGGCTGTTAAATTTGCACGATAATTTCACATTTTTGGAGTTTTACATTGTTAAGAAACATTCCCTCTGGAGATATTTTGTCAGCGTGCCTTACATATGTTGCACGATAATTTTAAAGTTATATTATTAAACTCGGCTTTCGGCTTAATTCTCGTCATAATGCAAACTGCGATGAGAAATCTTGGGAGATACTGTTGTAAAAGAAAAATAATTATTTTCTGTTTAGAACGTTTTCTACAAAATATCTTAATTGTAAAAAGATCCTTATTAATTGTTGAGCAGTGTATGATTTAATTTGATAAAACAACAATAAGAATAATTTAATTAACAACAGAGAATCATATAAATCGTTTAAATGGTCTTTTTTTGTCGAATATGCTTTTAAAATGTCGACGTTTTCTAGTCAGATACAATAGTTATAATTTCGATATGATCCATTAATTTTATGTCTATGTCCAGTAAGTTTTCACATTCGTATTCAACGTGATTCGTCATCACGAGATGATAAAAACAACATTACACTTGTGATAATTGAAAGCACGGTACGTTATAATAAATGTTCATTCTAAAGAAGTAATTGATAAAACACCATTAAGGAGACGCAAACATGCGCTCTGTGAGTGGCACAAATTTCGAAGCAAACTGTTTTGACCTTGAAACTGAAAGTAGATATGATGGGAGTCTTCCTCGAATTTCTTAAAGTGGCATTTCATTTCAGTATTATCTCAACAACATAATGTAGTTGGATATATTTATCAGCTTTTGCACATTCTGCAAGACATTTATGTGATGAAGACTAGTCTTTAACTTAAAGAGTATTCGTGTGGTGTATATTTCTAGATGAAGGTGCTCCACCATTGATATGAAAATATGCTAAAGGACAAAAGTCTTGTCCGGTCTAAAATTTGCAATACATTACTCTACCGGCAGTACTGGCTCAAATTGCAGAATTCTTTTTAATTGAATGTATATACACGTCCTCTTTCCATCGATATCAGATCTATGAGTGTGCGATAAAAACTTTTCGCGTTTAAAAGATATTATGGAAACCCGTACCGGACAAGACTTGTGTCCGCGAGTATAGTTATACATAACATAATACTGATAAATTATTTAATGAATGGATTATAGTTTACAGCTGTTAAGTTACATGGTTTGTTCTATACTGAACCAGTCTGTAAACGCAACACCTGATCATTTCTTTTAATTTCTGTATTCATACCTACCGTTCTAATGACAATTAAAACAGTTAAATGCCGTTCCTTTTTTTTACATCTGCACCTGTCTAGTGAGAGTTTTTAAATATAATATTAGCATTTCATTTGTAATATTGGAAGAACGGTATCTAAAATTGTATGAAAATTTCCAATATGAAAAGGGATTGGACGAATTTGTATGGAGCGGGATGGGTTTATTCTCAGAAAAAAAGGTTAAATCGTCACCTTAGTTTGCAAAATCGGTATAAGCACGATTAAAATATGACGAAGATATACCTTGATTGCACTATGGCAATAAAATATGCATTTGAGGAAAAGCCACGTGCACAAACACTTGCCATGCAAGTTTCACAAGAACAAAAAGTGAACATTTCTGTTGATTAATATCCTACTCTACAATGTTACATGCAATAGAATACACACATTTTAAAAAAATAAAAATGTAACTAAATGGCACCATGGACACTGTCAAGAAAACTAGGAAGATACTCAGATATGTTCGACACATGAGGAACTGGAAATATCAGTATACTTTTCACGATGTCAGGAATAAATGATACATATCGAGTTCCCAAGTTTTGTTTTAAGATTTCGTGGTAACTTTCATATCAGTTATCAATTAAACATTATGCATTTGGTAAATAAGATATACACATATAGTTCCACACACGATATTGTCTTTTTTTGTAAAAAAGTGTTAATACAGAGGCTACACTGTCAGATAAACTCATCACCATCGTGTGTGATGGTCAAAATTGTACAATTTATTGTTGTAAATATTGAGTTGCTCTCAACCCGGGGCTAGGCGGCGTGGGCAGTAATTTGCATTTCCATTACTGTCCGTGTACAGACTCAATCGAACCGAGCCTGCAATATTTTCATATTTGTCGTGTTCGATGGCTTTTAAAGTTCCCTTTTCATCTATTTCATCCATTTATTTTATGTTTTCCAGTGGATAAAATGGGTATTTTATGGTATTTTAACTGTTTTAAAACAATGGAATATCACTTTTATTTTATTGAAACAAAATCAACATCAGCATTTATCCGCAATCAGTAATATGTCTGATGAAACAATACGTTGGAAATAACACATTTAACATTTTATGTGAACAATAAAAAAGGAAATTTCACTTATCAACACCACTATCTTTATGGCTATTCCTGGATATTTCACTTTCGCAATAGTTTGGAATGCGTATAGTCACAACGAGGATAAAATATTGCAGTTCGTTGTATTCTTATATTCCTATTACACACAGTTCTATTCTTGTTGTAGGGAGTCTTCGTGATTCAGATGGAAATGATACACAAAGAGACTTTTTAAAAATATTACTTCGTATACGTTTGATCATAAAAGGTATTAATGAAATCTTTTTTGTGCTTTGTACTATTTTACAACACTTACTCGCATTTGGTGTTTTTTATTTGTCGTTTCCTAATTGAACAATCAATAACGTTTAGATACTGACTTAGTTGGTACTAATTTCCGTAAAGTTTAGATAAAACGTTCGCTTGTTTAAACCATAAAAACCTCTCATGGTGTGCGTTTTGCTATAATATACAAGTTGGGTCCTAAGTACGGGAGGTTGAGTGAACGCCTAAAACATATTTTCGTATATCATTTCTTCTGATGGCATTCGTTAATTGAAAAAGTAAACAAAACAAGGAGGATGACAAGAGCTCACGCAAAATAAAATAAGCCAGACAGATGCACTGACGTTACTTCTAAAATTAGCATTTTAGAATATCAAAGAGAACATAAAACTTCACATGGCAACATCAGCTATATCGGGAAAACGTCAAACTGTCTGGCTCCATTTAAATGTAAACCAGTTTCAGACAGCTGCATTCACATGTTTATTTAGAAAATCATAAATTCCATCTGATCGAGTTATAATATATCAATAATTGCTCTTGCCACCTCACCCTGTTTCGAACATTACTCCTTACTTGCAGGAAGAACACTACCGCGTTTGATGCATTATAGATGATAGTGCATCTAGCTGAGAGCGAACCCGCACTGTCACGGCGACAGCGCCTAGCCCTGCAATTCCTGCGACGCAACCAACTGAGCTAACCGGGACAACATCCCAAAAAGGTTGATCAGATAGCCCTGATATACGTAACAATCACTGCATGACTTCGACAGACGATGGTGATCACGGAACGTGGCTGCTTTTATCTTTTTTAACATGATTGGTTGCAAAACTATAGTGCATTCGCAAAAACGTTGTTTTTTTATCTATTGATACCACAGATTACACTTGATGCAATATCCGTAAAGGCTTTATCGTATAAAAAGACCACTGTGCAAAACCTTGTCAAAAGCCTTTGATATATCGCTGAATACTATACAGATCGATATTTTCTAATCAGATCTTTATTTGGTTGTAAAATATACAGTTGTATGGTCAGAAATATCTAAAGGAAGATCTTTATTTTTTATTTTATGTTTGTGGGTTAGTAAGTTCAAATATTCAAATATTCAAGTTGCACATGTTTGGTTATCAGAGAACCTGAATTGAGAACTAAAAGCATTTACTTCCGTATCGCTTCTATACATGTTTTCTTCCATATTCACTTCCAATGAATGAAACACTATAAATGTGTGTTATAGTATTCAAAACACTAAATAATTAACTAATATATTCGAATAAAATCATACATAATGTGAAGGTTATCAAACATATAAAAGTGAAATATGCATATCAGAAATGGCCATATACACAGGGCACAGCCTCCCCACACAGCCAAAGATCAGAGAGGAAAAATAAGCATGGGTTCATAAAATAACCAAATTCAAAATATACACTGCAAAGAACTCACAAAAATGAGAACCCACGGGTTTACCGCATTGGAACGGTTAGTGGCAAATTTTGCAAATGACTTTGTTCAAATATAAAATTGTCATAAAAGCACTCGAACACCATATAATATCTGGCGATACCAGTATTTAAACCAAATATAGGTTATATCATTGATATTCCAAAGTTGCTTCTCATGTTTCTCATAATTGTTAATCAAATAGTAGGTATCTGAACAACTAACCGAGAATAGACTTTGGTCTTACTTATCTGTTCTCCCCCAAAAACAACCTCATACACGGCGGAGCTTGTCGGTCGGAGACGCTACCAAAACTGAAGTTGTATTCCCTTTTCTGCCCTTCATAAAACCAATTGCTACAAACTAATTGATAGTGCTAGGCAACACACTTTATTGTTCATCTGTCCCTTCATACAAACGACAGTTACAGACACATTTCAATGTTCCATTTTTTATACAAGCATTATAAATAGTGCTAGAATTATACACTTAATGTTATACACTTAATATTTTCATTATATTCTTAAAAGCATCAAGCATTAAGACTGTAATAAACATTACATGTCATTTATATCTTCTTTCAAACTTCATGAATAGTGCTACTTGGCAACATCATTCGTATGATGGAGGGAAATTGTAGAAGTTAAATTGTTCTAAATGACTATGTGCAGACATTTATTTAAAACTGACGATCCATTACTTGCCATTAACAGACTAATTGAAAGGAAGTATATTATTCTGCGATCTAGATATTTTTTCTAACTTTAGGTTTTTGTTTACAGATATGACAATGTTCTTTTATAGAATCTCAAATACTGATAGATTTCATAAGGTTATCTATAAAAAAATTATATTTAGCGAGATAATTCCATGTCAAAACAATGTCTAATGATAATTTCTTAGAATTGATCGATGTAATAAGATGGACTAATGTTAGGACTGTCGTCTGGTAAGTGTATATCACGGTTATGAGGTGGCAAACTATATTTGCTACTTTGGGGTAATTATATAATTTTCAAGATAATGTCGACCATTGCAGACCATAGTGTAAGGTAGATACAGCAGATGCTAAAAATTAGTCACATCACGCGAATACGAGGCTTGTTCGGATATTATTTACGAAATACGTCAAGGATTGACTTACAGGCAAAAACAGTCTCAAGTACTTACGAACAAGCCTCGTAAATAAATAAAGGATGCCATACAGGTGATTTTGAGATTATCGACGGGGAAGTGGGCCGTTGGAAATAAAAATATAATGAGCGAAATTAATAAAAACAAAAACAACATTTTTTTCTTATTCTCTTTTGCAGTGTAATATAACAATTATTTGCTTTTTCGCCAGCGGCCCAGGACATATGATACCTAGTCCGGAAATATATACTCACACACCCTATCAAGATTATTATTTGCGCCCACACTAGAGCATTGTAGAGTATCGTATTTCAGCACTAGAAAGTATGAGGCATTTTTCAAGATGATGACATAATGTAATGGGAAAATAGATACGATCAACGTATACCCATGTAGGTCTCACGAGAACAAAGAAAACAAAGATGCATTCTCATATTTATTACAGCTCTGTGTGTGTTGTTATCAGATGATTCCTATTTTTCCTCTTCAAGCATGCTCGAACTACTTTAACGCCTTTTCAATGCAATATCATTTTCCCGGCGGTTTCAATCATATTAACAGCTTGTCTAATCTCCCACGATCATTTTAAATGTTTTCAAAAAATGTATATAAGAAACACTCCTGGTGGTGTCGCAGTAGGTCTGTTATCTTCATTTTATTCAATATGCATTTCAAGAAAAGTAAAATGCAACTAAGATAAGGCGCATATGTAATAAATAAAATTGTGATACCATCATAATGGCATACATCTATACAAAATGAAGACAGTTTCTGCTATCACTATATTTTAAGGTTTTCACAAATTATAATAAACATATTATGACACATGGAACGCCATGCAGTTCATTTACTTAAGCCTTGGTTCAAGCCTAAGTATGAATTGTATGTGTATTATCTCATTTTCGTTTCATCCAACATTTATTTTATCTATGGTGGCAATTTATATTCATTGTTTAGTTTGTATAGTCAATAACAAGAAGGAATTGGTGGCCAACAAAGATCGGAAATAATAACCACATAATCAAAGCATTTTCGACTCTTTACGAACTGTCGGTCCATCTGTTATTCGTGCCTGCATAACACGAACTGGTGGTGGGGGCATATTGAATGAGAGACTTATAAAAGTGTTTTCAGTTTCATAAAGCGTTCTTTTTAATTTGTTTACTGTCTTTATATTTATAATAGATATATGTGCAAAGACAGTTTTGTATGTGTTTATAACAATGAATTTCATTTTTTTCTTCATACATATGCAGTTGTATTAACACATAGAGAAATGGATATTCTATTATTTCAAATAAATAGTTTAAAAACTTATGGCTTATGGTAATGTTAATGAGAGTCTTATGTCATGCACAAAAATTGTATTTAAAAACTACCCATTAATATTAACCATTTAAAATGACCAATTTTATTATCAAATGTATTTAGATACATGTATCAGGTTCGATATCGCCAAATCTTAACAGAATTATAGGAGGTCACTGATTCAAATGGTACTTAGACAATCTCTAGATTCGAAGAATATAGAAATAATGCATGCCAAAATCAGTTCTTTCCCTTGCGAGGCATGTTTATTTATGTTGGTAAACCAAGGCACAGCACATTTCTTTACAGTAGGGAGTCTTTCTAAAACCTCAATATCCCCCAGTTAATCACTTTGTTTGATTGTTTGCCAGGCTAAGGCATAGTTGGGTCAATATACTATTTTATTTTTGTTTGTGATGTTTTTTTCTGAAACTGATCATAACATCTACAACAGCAATCTAACTATCCTTCTAAAGTTTTCTGAAAGTTTGCTTGAAAAAGAGTCATTTTTTGATAGATTTATCGATTTAGGATCAAACTTTGCTGCTCAGGTACAGAAGTTAAGAAAAAATGTATTGTTATATTGCATGTCTTCTAAATTGCCCATAGGTTGAAGTCTAACACGTATTTCTTTCTCAAAACAGAGATAACGTGACACTATGATGACACTTCACCATGCTGTAAAGTGGACAGTAATGATCACTTTCCTACTCTTGTCAATAATATTTAACCTAATGAACCTCATTTTTATAAGGCAATAGAAAAGCAAACATCTTTGCGTCTCAATATTTCTTTCGAAAACTTTAACAATATACATCGATGATCAGGATCTTTCTTTGACAGCTAAATTTCTATACATATAGATAAGTAAAATAGTTCTACAAACTAACACATACTTATTGAAAATTTTATTGCCGATATAAACAACTGCAGCTTTAAAAAATCGTGTGTTTCTAAACCATTTTAATAGAGATCTTATTAATTATTGCAGAAAAGAGACAATTTTAACTTCTTCATCTAATTTTTAGTTCAGAATAAATGCCATCAACCAGAGTTTTTTCAGCGTTATGCATAATTGGAAGTGGCCCTTCTAGAGTCAATCGCTTTGATAGTCTCTCTGGTTTTAACGACAATGGCAGAATTGGAGTTTGAGAAGGTTGTGGGGAAATCCTTAAAACCGTTATTTAGGTTTCTTTTGTATATGCATATTTAATTTCCGGTCTCTGATCTCGGAATTAATACCTAATACCTACCTCTATTTTTCTTGACATCTGCTATTTTTGTTATTTGTGTTTGTGAACTAATGCAGGCAACCTTGACAAACAGGTCAGTGAATTCAACAAAGAAACTTGGAATATTTGTTTCTGAGAATCTGATAAAGAAAGTCTGAAGTTATTGTACCGGATAACCAAGTTTTAATCCCCAAGTACTTGTCAATTGCCGTTCCAGTGCTATTTAACCCTAACCCCAACACCAAGCCCCCCACTCTTAGGTTTATTTTTTGTTATTTTGATTGATCATATTATAAACTTTTTGACACTGCTGTTTGACTGTGTGGTTAGCAGGGACCTAAAATTAAATATATTTTCGTGGCATTTCCTTAATATAACCATACAACCGTATAGTTTCACACATAGATGTAAACAAATAAAATGAAAGTTATCAAAAGACAGTTCTATGAGCTTGTCAGTTGTCACCACGCGCTACCACTTTTTGATGAGAACAAGGCACCTAAAATGTAATTTTTATCATGAGTAAATTGCTTCCATTTATTCTTTAGGAAGATACGCATCCGTACAATAATTGCTAACAGCCGAGATGAAAGCTACTGAATGCGGACTTGCAACAAATATTATAACTGAGAAAAGTGACGTATTTCATGTAGGAGGCATCGATGATGCGTGATTTTGAATTATTCACGCAGCAAATCAAGAAGGATTAATGTTTAGATGGCGACTGTCTCTTATTCAGCAGAAAGTTAGTCATAAATCGTAAGAGTAAAATTACGTTTTCATGTTTAACTCAGTGGCTGCACCCACATGTGGCGCCATCTCCGTGATCAAATGCCTAAGCAAATCATTGAAATAGATGAAAGAAATTCACGGCCGATGTCTTTCAGAGCGGCGTAACATTCTTGGTCGTATAGATAATAGTTTCGTCAGAACAGTGGTTGACTTCGTACAAGTGTTTGTACTACCATTTGTTTGATAAATAACAGATTTTGATACTCGTTTTATATGAAAAACCGATTAATCTGGGCTTAAATGATCATAATATCATCGATTCATTGAGAATGCCTTTTTTTTAATTGGAACGTTGTTTTTTTAAGAAATAGTTGTAATGCCTAGGTTTAAATGCAATCATGATTGTTATGATTGAACGTGCGGAAATGCCAACTGATCAGTTTACGTAACAGCTTCTAGCTCCTAATGCAAAGCATTTTTCTGTGACTGATTTCGAAATAACGAATGTTTAAAAACACACTTGACTGATAACCCCTATTGCTCAAAAACACGAAGCCGCCAGACTGAAGCTGACTAAATGAAGGTATAATAGCCATTGAATATGTCTACTTCTATTCATTATCATGTTTTAAATACTAGTAAACAATGCAATAAGAACATAGTTTATCTTGGCAAATTTGAAGTAAATGATGCGTTGTTTGGAAGGTGGGAGGGGCCTGGGTAAGACTGGTCCAGTGCCACTTGGTCTCAACATAGTCGTGTATGGCGGCTGCAAAATGTCGCCGCATTATTTCTATATAATTGAGCCAAAATGAAAAATTGACAAAATAACTAGGGAAACGCCTATTAAATTAATGACGCCAGTGAATGTAAATATCCGAAGGAACTTGATCACCTATATGTTTATCTTGGGTTTAAAAAAAGAAAACTTTCGACATGTTATTTGTTTGAGTCAAATTAGTATTTGGATATTGTTCCTTATTTCATTATAAGGGAAATTTGCTAAAATGGATATTTTAGTTGATGTTTCCTATTTCTTTGCATCAATGAACGTACATATGCCATTAATTTCTAAATCTGACGGTCAAATAATCAGTTTTAGACTCATGTAAACAATATAATATAAATCTCATCATTATTTAGGAAAGAGGAGATAACTTTTACCTTTGTGAAGTGAAAACATAACAACGTCTTTTCGCTTTATCAAATGTCCAGATATGTGGAAATACCACAACTTATATTGAGGATAAAATAGAGCATCACTCATCACAAGACAAGATTTTAATAGATTCTCGTTTTTGGTGCAAGTAATTTATATTACTGAACGTAAATACAGAGTGATCTGGTGCATAATCGTGTCAAATGCTACGTTTGATTGCAAGGCCTTTTCTTAATGTCGACTAAGTGCACTTGACTAAGAATAATCACGAAATTTGCCGGAAGCTTAACTTTTCTTGTGCTTCTTTCTTAAATAAAGAATGAGATGGTCTAAATTAACGATAGTAGCTTCAATGTCTTTCCCAGATATTTTGTCTTTACACAAGCCAGTAATGATATGAGAAAAAGTTTATCTGTTTTTGAGACAACTGCATGGACATCTGTATAATTGCATTAAAGCAGTCTTATGCCCTTTCGTATCTTTTATTATAAAATTACATGAGGATATGTGCCCAAGGTTATAAAACTGAGCATAGAAACCAGTCTCGTATCTCAAGCATATGATTGGCTGAAATGGCGACTAGTCGCCATTTCAGCCAATCAGATGCTTGAGATTTGAGACTGGCTTCCAATCTCAGTTTTATAACCTTCAGTCATAGTTTTGTTCACAGTCTGGAGTTCTTTTCTTAAGTCTTGATAATGTCACTGATGTGTCAATTTCGATATTTTACATTTTGACATTTTTATTATGTTAAAATTATGCATTTAGAATATCTTGACATATAGACCTTAAATCAAGGTTATTATCTATTTTATATGAAGGTGAAAAAAGCAGGTTGGCGTTTTGAAAACATGATAAATTATAGAATATTGCAAACGTAAAATCATACAACATTTATAAACACATCAACCGTTATAAACGGTTATTCCATGTGCATTTATTTCAAACATTTTGATTTCTTTGCATCATTTTCATAGTACGATCATTTTTATTAAAATGTATCTGGTAATACATTCTCAAAAGAGTGAATGCTTACATAGCCTGAAGAAGTTTGATTTAGCAATTATACTTTCAGTCTTTGTTATTTTATTTGTTACATACACCTAATAAATCAAGAATCAACTATTCTTTGTTTTATGAGCAGAAATACATTTAAAGGTTTCAGCAGACGTCGAATCACTTTATTGCCAACAATAAACGACCCCTGTCGGTAATTACTTTCAACATTATTTTTGTTAGAAAGATGACTTTAAATGGAAGGTAAAATTATAAATTAAACCTTACAAGAGCTTTAAGCGTTACAATCGTTTTAAAAAGATGAACTATCCATATCAGGAATTGCCACATTCAGAAAAAACAGCCTCCACAAAAAGAGTTATTGTAACTAAATGTGCAATACCTAACTGTTAAACACTACTCTCAAATGCGCTACGCTCACTATCGGAGTTCCCCTTCAAACTTCATTTGATTACATTGATTATTGAGGTAATACGTTTAACTCCAAAACTATTTAGCAAATAACCGAAAATTTACTTTTTTTTAAAGTCTTGCACAACGACTCGAGTTCTGTGGCTCATTTATGTTTGTGTTGTTCCTCTTGTAAACCAGTAAACGTGTGCCATCTTTTTAAAACTCTTTGATTTTTATTGGAGACTGACAGTGTGGTCTCTAAACTCGGCTTTCCTTGTTTTTGCATTGAACTTTGACATTTTATTTTTTAATTGCCATTCAATACCATGTCTATTGCTAAATTGCAAGGAAATAAATCACTCATTGAGCGGAAACTAGTCTAAAATTAAAATAGACATTTGGTATTTGGGAAATAAATTCTTTTGAAAAAATTCAGTATTACTGGGTGTATCACAAGCTTACAAAATGTCATTTAATAAACAGACTGCCACAAAACTGTCACTGAAGATTAGTGAAGCTTTATAGGAAATAATTACATTGTCAATACAATAGAACGGTGGAATAAGAGGAAAATGCAATGAAGCCCAAGTTGGCTGAATTGTTTTATACTGTTACATGCTTGTTTACAGTCACACTGTTTTAAAACTTATTGAGATTTATCTGTTGTGACAACAAATGTACGAGTTCCATTTAACAGTAAAATCAAGAGTTAACATGCATCTTGGGACTTGGATTTACATTTTAGACACTAACTCTGAGCCCCCATTTTCCATGAATTCGGTGATGAGTTGTCATTGACACGTTACTGCACTGTTTTGTTATGTGTTCCTATTTGACAATGGTGTGGGAGTTAAATATACCAAGTTTTAGACTATTGTAAATAGGGAAGATTGAATCATACGTATGCAGCAAAATATACAATTTTTGATTTCTTGTATGTTATTAAACAAAAACCAAGTCCAGCTCCTGGCCTGCACGCGTGGCTTGCAACTAGCCCGGCGGACCTGCTACTACTAACAGGAGAAGGGGCGAAGGCGGACCTGTGGCGCCATAACCACTGCTTCGGGTAGATGGAGCTCGTTAGCCAGGGAAGGCAGTCTGTCTAGGAGAAGGAAAACTCTTATTCCAAACCAAGGGAGAAAACCCTTCCAAAAACACCACTGCCTTGTGGTCAGTCGTTGGGACGACAAAGGCTTTGGGAGAGGTAACCCTAATCAACCTAGAGAGTTAAAATCGGAGATGCTGGGCCATTGGCACTCTCTAACAAACCATGGCATCACGTAACTACGCTATGACTACACGATTATATGGTATTCATCGATGTGGTGCTGGATCTTTGGAATCCCTCCAGGGAGATACAGTGCCGGGCTCTGAGTCTCGACAGAGTCCACCCAAAGCTACTGGGGGTCACTCCTTCTATCGTATCAAGAGGAGAACAAAGGGCTACAACAAGCCAAGGAGGAGGAAAGTCAAACAGCAACACTTCAAAGTGATGCATTGGAATGAAGAAGGAGTCTTCAACAAAAAGACTGAACTACAGCACTTCCTTCATGAGAATGACATGTCTGTTGCATTCAGGAAACACACCTGCAACCAGCGAAATCCTTTAAGGTCAGAGGATACCAGTGCTTCCGAAGCGACAGGGCTGGTAGAAAGAAAGGAGGCATCATGACATTAGTCAGGAACAACATCAATGCTATCCAGACTAAACGCATACGGATGACTCGGAATTCCAAGTACTGAGCCTCAGAAAGAATGACTTCGAACTGACTCTTGTGAACATGTACTCTCCAAACGACAAAGCTCTATCCCTAGACCATATTCCAACAGAGGCAACAAACTTCATGGTTGTTGGAGACTTCAATAGTCACTCACAAAGCTGGGGATATGACCACTTGGACAGCCGTGGAGAGGAAGTGGAGACCTGGCAGGATGACAACAGGCTGAATCTCATCAATCAGCCGGAGGATCCCCCAACTTTTTACTCCAGAAGATGGCACACAACATCAACGCCTGACCTTGCCTTCTGTACTGACGACATACATGGACATGTCCAGAGGGAAGTCTCTGAACAGCTTGGAGGCAGTGATCATCGCCCAGTCCACCTCATATTGGACCACACTGTCTCTACGTCATCTAGCCTACCCAGATGGAACTACAAGAAGGCCGATTGGTCCCTTTTCCAGTCTGTGAGTGATGAACTCTGCAAAGACATCAGAGTTGAAGGCAGAGACATAAACAACATAGTCAGAGACTTTAATCAATGTATCCTCAAGTCAGCACAGAAGTCCATCCCTAGAGGTGCGAGGAAAGACTACAAGCCATACTGGAGTGAGCAGTTAGAGGAGCTGCAAACCAAGTTGTCCGAAGCCAGACTGGAAGCCGAAAACAATCCCTCACAGGAGGCAAACCTCAACCTACAGCATGCCAAGGCCAAATTCCTCAGGCATAAGCTAGAGGCCCAAAGAAAGAGCTGGAGAAACAAGACAGCTTCACTTAACCTCGAGAGAGATGGCCGTAAGTTGTGAAGGTTAACGAAACAACTGAACGACGACCAAGACAAAGCGAGAGGCCCAGTCACCTTGGAAGAGGAAGGAGAGCTGTTAATGGGCAAACAAGCGGCAAATGTCTTAGCCCAAAACTACAGAGATGTCAGTGACATCCCCATCAACAGAGAACGACAGAGAGAAGCCAGAAGAGAACAAAGGGACAGGAAAACAGCTAAGGGTACGTCAGTGTGTATGGACTCGCGCCTGACACTACACGAGCTACAGACAGCTGAAGACAAAAAAATCTCCAGGTCAAGACGGTATCACCAACGAGATGCTGTCACACTTGGGCAATACAGCAATGTGCAAACTCCTGGACATCTACAACTACAGCTGGAAACAAGGGCAGCTACCTCAGATCTGGAGAGAGGCGACAGTGATCCCTATATTCAAGAAAGGGAAGGACCCAAAGAAGGCAGCCAGCTACCGTCCGATCAGCCTCACCAGTTGTGTAGTAAAGACAATGGAGAGGATTGTGAATGCACGCCTGAAGTGGTACCTGGAGACCAACGACCTGCTGGCATCTGAACAGGCTGGTTTCCGACAATTTCGTTCCACAGAAGACCAGACTACATACCTAGCACAGGAAGTCGAAGATGCCTTTCAAGAAAACAAGGTGGTCCTTACAGCATGGATCGACCTACAGAGAGCATTCGACAAAGTCTGGACAGAAGGGCTACAAGTGAAGCTCATGAGGAATGGAGTTGGTGGGGCCATGCTGCAATGGATCAACTCGTATCTATTCAACAGAAGAGCCGGAGTCAGCCTGAGCCAAGCCAACAGTAGGAAGTTCCTGCTACGCCATGGTGTCCCACAGGGTGCAGTCCAGTCCCCGACACTCTTCCTGGTCTTCATCAATGACCTAGTGTCTGAGCTGCCAAAGGGAGTTTATGCTGCTCTCTATGCTGATGACCTGGTGCTATGGTGCAAAGAAGAACATGCCTCTACAGCCACGTACAGAATGCAAGGAGCTATGGACACACTTGCAGCATGGGCCGAAGACTGGTGCGTTACGATCAACAAGGAGAAGTCGTCTACCACACTGTTCACCTTGCCAACAAAACAGAAAGCTGGGAAGGTTATGCTGGCTGGAACACTACTGAAGGAGGAAGACGAAGCCACATACCTTGGGGTCACGTTTGATAAGCGGCAGACTTGGAAACCACACATCAACCGTGTAGAAGGGACGGCACAAAGAAAACTAGCCATGATGC
The DNA here is from genome assembly GCA_038501625.1 of Corbicula japonica. NCBI lineage: Eukaryota > Metazoa > Mollusca > Bivalvia > Venerida > Cyrenidae > Corbicula > Corbicula japonica. The sequence goes on from JAZAYU010000009.1 coordinate 4,487,526, forward strand.
GCAAACTTGCTGGAACAACCTGGGGTGCGAATGAGCAAATATTGAAGACCATCTATCAGGGCACAGTACGACCTACAATGGAATATAGCTCAGCCACATGGTCCACAACAGCCAAGACGAACCAGCAAGCCCTAGACAAAGTACAAAATCAGGCATTGCGCATTATCACAGGGGCAACCAAGTCTACACCAATTGCCTTCATGGAGAAACTGACTGGAATCCAACCGCTTCATGAAAGAAGACAAACCAAAGTCCTTCTCCAGGCAAACAACTACAAGTCGCTCCCAGATCACTCCATGAGGAACAGGCTTGAGGGATTCACCAAGAACCGCCTTAAGCGCTCCAGCTTTGTACATGAAGCAAAGAAGCTGAATAGAGAGTATGCCTCTGAACTAAACATACAGACAATTCCCTTGGGCCGAGCAGACATCACCAACCCTACAGCCAATGACCTGTCTGCAGTGAAAGTGGCACTTGCTATTCCTGGACTTGACACGGGCAAACAAGAAAATGAAACCATCCGTAGAAGTCTGACACTTGCGACTATCTACGCAAACTATCCTTTAGACAGATGGACCCATGTATATACAGATGGGTCAGCCACTGGAGCTATTAAGGATGGAGGCGCTGGTATTCATATAACATTCCCGTCAGGCCAGAAATCGGCCCATTACATTGCCACTGGGAAGCACTGTAGCAACTACAGAGCAGAGACTGAAGCGCTCATGAAGGCAGTCTCTCTGATTGAAGACTCAGCAGAAGAGGTAACCTCTGTAGTCTTCCTCACAGACGCAAGATCAGTTCTGGAGGCTCTGCAAAGCAACAATGTTCCTGAGCTAGCACAAGCCGTGAACAAGCTTGGGTCTTCTCGCAATGTTGCCCTTCAGTGGATACCATCTTACTGTGGAGTGCCCGGAAATGAGGAGGCTGACAAGCTGGCTAGGCTAGGAGCCCAGTAAGAGCAACCAGATAACAAGGTGACATACAAGGAGAAAGCCTCCATCATTAAGGCTCTCACAAAGACCAGACAGGAAGCAGATGCCTACCACTTGTTAAACAGACCAGAGCAGGTGGTGATGGTGAGGCTACGCTCAGGGCATAACAGACTGAATGCACACATGTGTAGGAAGTATAAATTGGTGCCATCCCCAATATGTCCCTGCGGAGAAGAGGACCAGACTGCAGAGCACATCCTCCAACGATGTAAACGATACGACCAGGACCGAGAAACAACGTGGCCACAAGGTGCAACAATCCAGCAGAAACTGTATGGAGATGTTGACGACCTACGGAGGACCACAACTTTCATCGCGGATGCTGGAGTGGTCGTGTAGAGCGAACGCCAAGAAGAAGAAGAAGAATCACCTAAG